>JAVJIF010013959.1:0-67500 GCA_038442645.1 Agave tequilana | reverse complement strand
ACAATGTCAATATGTTTCCGGTTTCAGCAATATCTCTTATTGTACTTGAGTATAACCTTCTCAAGGTATTAGCAATGAATTGCTCAAATCAATTGGCTATTGTCTGCCTAACCTAAAGGGTTTTAATGTGTGGATGCTACCAACCCTTAATTTTTTTGTACTAGAACCAGTTTCCTGGGCTTGCTTTGGCTCCCTTATTCATCTCCCACTGAGTTTCCACTTGCAGTGGCACAGAAAGGTCCTTTAATTCATCTCCCTCAGTGACTTCTTTTTTGAGAAAAAAACACCCTTTTAGACGCAAATTGAGAACCCTTAAGAGACAATTGTCATGAGAGAGCAAAAGTTGATGCCAAAAAGTTCATAGACCATTTTTGCCATAATATTAGCCTTGAGAGACAATTCTCAATACTTAAGACTAGCACAATGCAACAATCCGAAGGGAGTATTTGCAAATCAAAGGGGATTAGCAGAAATCATTTTTATCAATATAGGTCATGATGGACCCACTGCACTTGTCAGGTGAAGATTAAAGTTGAAGGAAATGTAAATGGTGATTGGCCGTCAAGGATATAAATTTTAGCAGGGTTCTGATAGGATAACATTTCCCAAGCATCTCCTAGAAAATCTAGAATTGTGTAAATACCAAAATACAAAGGAGAAGAAATCTTAATGTTGTGTGCCAATCATTTCCAAAATAGTGCACACATCCTCATCTTTGCCCCCTATTTATCATCCAACCAGCTTCATTAGAAGTCATATTTAGGTACTTCTGAAACTATTTTCTGTTAGAGCTCTTCAAAAGAGAAAATGGTGTGGATGTTAGCTTTCAAGAAGTAACAGTAACGCATATGGCTACCCAGGTGCTCTTGAAATTTCTCATCTCGTTTTTTTTCTTTTTCGTTCATGTCTTCTTTTAAGATATATCTTCTTCTTGATACATCAAGATGTCAACCTGTTTCCGGTTTCACCAATCTCTCTTATTCTATATAATCTTCTCGATTTATTAGCAAATGATTGCTGAAATCAATCGGCCATTGTCTGCATAATCTAAAGGGTTTCAATGTGTGCATGTACCAACCCTTGAATTATGGTATCAGTGTCAGTTTCCTGGTTTTGTTTTGGCTCCCTTGTTCATCTCTCACTGAGTGCCCACTTGTAATGGCATAGAATGGTCCTCCGATTCATCTCCCCCCCATGGTTTCTTTTGAGAAAACCTCCATCTTTGATGCAAGGACAAGACCCTTAAGAGGGTTGCAAAGTTTATGCTAAAGCAGTGCATAGGTCATTTTTGTTATAATACTAGGCAGGAGAAGACAAATGTTAGTACTTTAGCCATGCAGTCAACAATCTCTCTGCAGTTATAAGACTAGCATAGCACTTATAAAATCATTTTGCCTTCTATACCAATCAGCCTTCTACAGACTAAACTGAATTGTCATTGGTTTTAATGTGCCATTGTGCCTGTATTTCAACTTCGTCAAGAAGATGGCACGAAACAACAGAAAGTAGTTCATCAGCTTTGAAATGAAAGGAACAAAGTTCCCTCTGCATGGACATACAACTTCGGATGAGTCCTCTGCTTTCATGCAAGAATGAGCTTGGCAAAAGCCCAAGGCCCTAAGCTAAATCCAAATTCACTACATCACAAATCCAAACCTAGATACTATCTTAGAGGACTATTTGTACTTGTTTTGAAATCAGGACTTCTGAAGAAGATCCAAGTGCGGACATACATTTCAAAGGCCAAAGGAGGCCATGGCCAAAATTTAGGATGAATGTGTCATTGTCTCCAATAGAATAGTATAATCAAATAAAAGACTTATTCTAAATGTTAAAAGGCGCCTCCATGGTTTCAAATACCGTTCGCTTATGATATATCTCAACAATTTCATATCGTATTTTGCGGCAACTTGTACGATATTAACCCTATACAACATGGGCCAATACCGGGACCGATGTTGCTTATATCAATGGCCGATATTGACAATATTGATACTAAAAATCATTGGCTATACCAATACCGAGATTTTAAACCAAGGTGCATCTTTTGTCATTAAAATGCAACGCCTGGTGCAATGTATTTCACTGATTTAACTAGTAATGAAGTCATAGGTTCAAGTTCCATGGGCAAATTAGACAGCCTTCATTGTTTACTGTCTCCATAAAAACATATAGCCCATACAGTGAGGTTTGTGGTCCATTTTCATGTCTAGGGTCAAAATTCAGCATCGAACTAGCCCTACATTCTCATTCCAAATCCAGCACCTACCTTCTAAGAATCAAGCCAGTCGTATGTCAAGTTTAATCCAATTTCTGGCCATAGGATGAATAAGCCGCTCTGAATGACGGTGGATATTCTAACCAAAAGAAAATTCTAAGCAAAAAGACTACTGACCGTACAAATTACATCACCAGAGTTTAACTCGCAGATTTAGGGAGAGTTAGAAAGACACAATCCCTATTGAATTTAGACTATTCTACATATTACAGACATTAACAACTTAATTGTAAAATTAATAGACCAATGATTGAGGAGTATATATTAAGAAGCTACCTGCTTCCAGTTATTGCCATGAACTGGTGGACTTTGTCACGGTTTCCTCTTCCCAATTTATGCTGTCAAGAGAAATCCAATTCTATTTGAGAAGCACTAATAATTCATTATAATAAAGACAAACGATTGATTTATGTCACCAAAAAAAACCACAATAACAGAATTTTAAAAGGTCAAATAACATGATCAACAAAATCAGTTTAACTAAACGGTTTTCCGCATCAATTGCAGCTGTGGATATCCCTCGATATCCCATAAGTTTTTTAATTGAGAAAAAAAATGTGTATAAAACCCCATAAATGCATTGGAAAACTTTTAAACCCCTCAGAGAGAAAACTACATAATAAAACCAATCTGGCTGTATTTTTTTATACCATCTTTGCCCAGGCAAAAAAGTAGTAAACTTGTTAGTTCTGACAACTAATCAATGTCACCAATCAAATTGGTCATGTCTGTAAATATCAGGTAGGAGGTTTTTCATTCAATAGAACGTTCCTTAATTATAAAATCACCTTTCAATTTTCTTCTTTAGTTAAACACCAATTAGACTGGAATTAGTCAGTCTCAATATATAGTTAAATATATTCTTAGTAATATTTAAATGAATAAGTATTCCCCTGTAAAAAGAACGTTAGTTCAATAATATAGTATGTGAAGTGAGATACGTATATAGTGAATCTCCTTAAGGCAATTATGTCCCCCGCTACGGTGTTAACGGGTTAGTGGACGCTGGTCTTCTACGATACAACACTCCTTCACGGTATTGAGATAGCACTACCAAATCACCATACAGTCGAACTTTAGTTAATCAGTACCTTCACTAATTGAATTTCAAAGCTTGGACGAAGACAAATTTCAAGAGAATATTTGTCTTAATATGGAGAAATTTTCAATGTAAAAGAAAAATGGAAAGAAGAAATTTCTGTCTTAATGAGAAGAAAGAACTTGTTTGGATTCTGTGTGTTTTGAGAACTCAGAATGAGCGCTTATTTATAGACTTGTGGACCAGACAGTTGGCAACGGTTGTTGTCCAAACAGTTGGCAACGGTTCAGACAGAATCGTTGGGAACGGTTTTGTCCTAACTGTTTGGAACGGTTCACAGAATCGTTCCCCCTCCAGGATCTCAGGTCTGGTGTACCCGTGCGTTCCCGTTCCGCTTCCAGGAGTCTGTGCCCGCATCCAATCACCTGTAAGTCTGCAACTTGACCTCCTGGAGGCTGGACCAAAAAGAACCAGCCACCCAAAACCATCCATATGCCCACGCCCGCGCTCCGGTGCCGGGGCGGGGTGGCGGCGCTCGCGTGTGGGCATAATTCCCCCCAAACGCGCGCGAAAACTCCAAGTACCCAAAGGGCACACCCTTTGTTCCTAACTTTTCATATTTAAGCTACTCAATTTTTCACACCATATCCAATGTGGGATTAAAGTATATTGACTTCTTTTAATCCCCTTTAGCTATTGAATTAGGACAACTTCCGACTTGAATATCTCATTCATTCGGAAATGGAATTGAATATGTGAATATACCACGTTCATCCCCAACGGAAGAAGTATACACTCCAACCATCATCCATGGGATTCTAGCAACGGATCACGCCTCCATTCAGCTCAAACATTCACGTGAAATTCCTTATTTTTCCAACAATTACCCACAAGGAATGGATTAAAGAAATTGATACACTATGAGACTGACTCTATAGTGAAAAATACTTTAGGAAAGAAACTGCATCAGGATAGGTGAACTAGGTCTTGAACCTTTCATAGTGAAAATCTTATCGGACTTACTGGCCCATCAGTGAACTAAGTCTTGAATTATCAGCCGTTTGTGTGAGTCAAGTTAACAGGACTCACAAAGTAATTTTTCAAAATCAATTTTGGTTCTCAGTTGTGTCCATTTTGGCCCTGGACATTCTTAGTTTCAGAGAGTGTCTTTAGGGAATCACAGCCTCCATAGAGACTCCCAAAGAGCCGACTCAGCTCTACACTCACATAGGTGATCGTCCTATTAAGAGCAGTCTACTTTCCCACACTTGTTTTAATAACAAGATATAAGCATCATTAAAAGCATGAAGCTTATCCTAAATTCACTTGTAGAAAGCACTTGGGTGCACCATAGGAATAGGTTGGAGTTAAGTTCCTAAGTGTTTACTCGCAGAGTCAATTATAACTAGTTTTTCCTCTTGAACTTAGTCCGTGAGATCTCCAGTCGCTAAGTAAGGTTTCCATTAAGCCGACTCGGTATGGTTAAACTTTTAGCCCCATTCCCTTCGATGCGCAGTTTATAAGCTCTCCACTCAAACCTTTAGTAAACGGATCCGCTAGGTTATCTTTTGATGATACAAAGTCAATAGAGATAACTTCATTTGAGAGCAACTTCCTAACGATGTTATGTCTACAACGAATGTGTCTAGGCTTACCGTTATATACAAAGTTTTGTGCCTTAGATATTGTTGTTTGATTATTACAGTGAATACATATGGCGGGCACTGGTTAGGCCACAGTGGTATATCCTCCAAAAATTGTTGAAGCCATTCTACTTCTTCTCTAGTCTTATCTAAGGCTACAAAATTTTGATTCCATTATGGAACGGGCTATGCAAGTTTGTTTAGAGGATTTCCAAGATACTGCTGCGCCTCCGAGAGTAAGAATGTATCAACTAGTTGATTTTGATTTCTTAGAATTTGCATTTCAGTTTGCATCGCTGTACCCTCCAAGTACAGGTGGATGCATTCTATATTTCAAGGCATATTCTTTGGTACTGTACATGTAGCCTACTACTCGTAGTAATGCAGTCCAGTGATCATAACTAGGATTACTAGCGTGTCTGCTTAATTTGCTTAAAGCATAAGCAATATCAGGTCTAGTGCAATTCATTAAATACATTAGACTTCTGATAATCTGAGAATACTCCAACTATCTTGTTGCAGTTCCTATAGTCTTGCGGAGGTGGATGTGTGAGAGAAAAAGATTAGTATTCTTTTTATCCCATATTCATTGAATCTTTTTATTATCTTATCTACGTAATGAGATTGAGACAGACCGATTCCATCTGGTGTTCTTGTGATTTTAATTCCTAAAATTACATCAGTAACCCCCAGATCCTTCATATCAAAAATTTTAGATAGCATCTATTTTGTAGACTTAATAACCTCAATATTAGTCCATGAATCAACATGTCGTCTACATAAAGACAAACCATGATACATGCATTTCCAACTGTCTCAGTGTAAACACACTTATCGCATTCATTGATAGTGAATTCATCTTTGATCATGACACTATCAAATTTCTCATGCCATTGTTTTGAAGCCTGTTTTAGACCGTATAAGAATTTGACCAATTTACACACTTTATGTTCTTGGCCCTTGACTATAAATCCTTCAGGTTGCTTTATGTATATTTCTTCATTTAAGTCGTCGTTTAAGAATGCAGTCTTGACATACATTTGATGGATATCAAAGTTGTGCAATACTGCAATTGCAATTAACAGCTGAATGGATGTTATTCTTGTTACTGGCGAATAAGTATCAAAGTAGTAAGGCTTTCTTTTTTGTCGATAACTCTTGGCTACTAACCTAGCCTTGTATTTATCGATAGATCCATCGAATTTTAATTTTCTTTTAAAATTCCACTTACTCCCTATTGGTTTACTGCCATGAGGCAAACTTGCCAATTCCTAATTGTGATTACTTAGGATGGATTCTATTTCGCTGTTTACAGCTTCTTTTCACATTTATGCTTCTGGAGTAGACATAATCTCTTTAAATGTTTAAGGCTCGCTTTCAAACGCATATGCTATGAAGTCTGGACCAAAAAATTTAGAAATTCTCGATCTCTGACTCTTTGGTCCAACTTCCTCATTTACTGTAGGCTCACTGGGTCCTACATCCCTGAATGCTGTTTCATGTGTTCTTTTCCCAGAAATCTTGTCTTATTCCCGTTTATACGGGAAGATGTCTTCAAAGAACATGACATCTCTGAATTCAATAATCATGTTTACATGAATATCAGGAACTTCTGATTTGTGTACCAGAAAACTATAGGCACTGCTATTCTAGGCATAGCCTATGAAAACGTGGTTCGCAGTTTTTACTCCCAACTTAGTCTTTTTAGGTAGTGGTGCCAGTACCTTTGCAAGGCACCCCCATATTTTGAGGTAATTTGTAGAAGGTGCTCTTCTATGCCATATCTCAAATGGTTTAAGACCAAATTTCTTGTGTGGTACTCTGTTTAGAATATAATTGGCAGTTAACAGAGCTTCCTCCCACAAGTTCTGAGGTACACCAGAACTTACGAGTATGGAATTGACCATCTCTTTTAAAGTTCTGTTCTTTCTTTCAGCAATTCCATTCTGCTGAGAAGTGTATGGTACTGTGGTTTGGTGGATTATACCAAAATTAGCACATAACTCACTAAATTCATTTGATTCATATTCTCCGCCTCGATCGAATTTTAAAATCTTTATATTTTTATTAAGTTGATTCTCAACCTAAGCTTTATATGTTATAAACATACTCAATGCCTCATCTTTAATGTTTAGAAGCACATAATAGTATCTTGTATAGTCATCAATGAAAGTAATAAAATATTTTTTTCCCGCCTCTTGTTGGCGCAAATTTCAAGTCACACAAGTCGTTATGAATTAACCCTAAAGGTTGTGTATTTCGATCAATTGAGTGAAATGAGTTTTTCGCGAACTTGGCCTCAACACATATCTCACACTTGCGAATTTCTTTCAAGTTGAGTTTAGAAAATATATCCTAAATTAAACAAGTTCTGCAAAGACTTGTAATTTACATGCTCTAATCTAGCATTCCATAATATAGAAGACTCAAGCAAATAAACAGAAGATTTTTCTTTATTTATGAATTTTGAGTACAGATACACGGACTTTTAGTCCACAACAGCAACATTGGCCTTAAAAAGGTCATCAACAAGATATCCCTTACCCACATACATCCCACCTTTAGTAAGTACAAATTTATCAGATTCAAAAATCATTCTAAAATCTATTTTACTAAGGATTGAACCGGAGATCAGGTTCTTGCGGATATCTGGAACATATAGCACATCGTTCAGAGTGAGTTCCTTCCCAAATGTCTACTTTAGTATAACCTTTCCCTTTCTTTCAACCTTAAAAATAGTTGAGTTACCCATAAACAGTTACTCATCATGCTCCAGTTTTTTATATTCAGCGAATAGTATTTTCTCGGAGCAAATGTGCCCCCATGTCCATCCACCAATTCTTATTGTTGGTTATTAGATTCGCTTCTGACACCACAGCTAATAGGCTTGGCGACGTAGTCGGTTAGGTTTGCTAGTGGCTGGTACTTCTTGTTCATTTTAGAACGACTGCGACACTCATTCGCCTTATGTCCCTCTTTGTTGTAGATGTAGCAAGTTCCCTTGAAGCGTTTGTTCTTTACTTCTTGGTCCTTGTCTTTGTACCTGAGGCAATCTTCTTCCGCTTCAAGCCTTTAGAAGTAGACGCTTTCCCCTTTGAGTCTTCGATCGCATTGGCTTTTGCTTCATAGGAGTTATTGTTACTCCTCTTCTCAGATTTTCAATTGTTCTCCTCAATCCTAAGCCTCACAATGAGATCTTTCAACTTTAACTCCTTGCGCTTGTGCTTTAGGTAGTTCTTGAAATCTCTCCACGAGGGTGGGAGTTCTCCACGATAGTAGCAACCTGAAAAGTTTCATGTAAAAACATACCTTCAGCCTCTATCTCGTACAAGATAAGTTGAAACTCTTACACCTGACTGATCACAGTCTTACTATACACCATCTTGTACTCCAGAAATTGTCCAATAATGAACTTCTTAATACCAGTGTACGCGTCGGAAAAGAGAGATTCGTTTATAAAATTCCTTTGATTGGATGGAAGATTACAACAGATCGGTCTTCCGATTACAAGGGAGGGAGGATATTGAGTCTTGAATCCTCCCTTTGTTTAAGGCTGGGTTCTTCAAGTGGCGGTGGAGAGTGGATCTTGTTCACCGTTGACCGGGTGACCGTCGAGACCTTCCAGGGATCTCCTCTTCGGATGACAGACGGAGTAGCTCAGCTCCTGTCTACCAAAACTCTCAAAGATAAGGTAGGCAAAGAACAACTTGAGCGCAGCAAGTTCTCTGAAGGGCTTTACTCTCTTTCTTTTCTCCTCCCTCTTGATTGGCCCATCAAAAAAAAGTCCCTTCTCTTCATAGCGACGGGGCTATTTATAGGGGTTTCAGGGGCGTACGTGCCTCCTAAAAACACTCCATAATGGGGGCTAACTTTCCCCGTTATGTGGGCCGTGATTGGCCCCGAAACCGGGACGGTTACAACTGAGGCGCGGGTATCAACCCACGTGCCTTGGAACTGCTGAGACGCGGGTTTCGACCCTCGCGCCTTGGTGCTGAGACGCGGATTTGGACCCTCGCGCCTTGGTGCTAAGACGCGGATTTGGACCCTCGCGCCTTGGTGCTGAGACGCGGCTAATATTAACCTTGCGTCTTGGAATTCTACTTTTCAATGGCTTGATTTTTAGACAGCCTACAGAACCCCCTCCAAAGTTTTCGACATTCCGCAAATAAGTGGGACGGATTTCGAAATACTTTGGACTTTAGTTGAATTCGCCCTTATGACTTGACAGTCAAATGCTCCGGGTTTGATCTTATCTGAGGTATGGTCTTCGTGAGTGTACTGTGGAACTCTTTGAAGCCACCAAAGTTGATCGTGTTGAGTGTCTAGATGCACAGTCTAGACCTCCCCGATTGCTTTAAGTCTGTCGTGGGTGCACTTTAAAGCCAGGAGTGGAAGGTCGTCTGCTTGTGCCAGTGTACTGTTGAACTGTTCTGCAGAAGCAAAGACTGAACGCCAGCTTTAAAGTTGCAACTTTCGTAGAGCTGCCTCTTTTGGGATGAAAACGCGACTGTTATCCAGACGCGATTCTTGGGCTGATTGGAAGGGTGCGAACTTTTGGGGAGACGCGTCTTTTTGGAGTAAAGACGCGACTTGTTGGACACCACAAATAGCTTAGCTGAAGGGGTGCGTCCATTGAAGAGGCGCGGCTGTTGAGTGCGAATCCGTGCCATGTCATGAGTGCACTGCCACATGTCATGTGGAGCCGACGAGACGTCTTCTTTTTGGCTTGCGAACTTTGCGCTGCATTAAATGCGCTGTCCACGTGTCGAAAGACGATTCGATGTCGAATCAATCGAGCCCATCGCCGTGATCTTTGCGAATCACCGTGCCTATAAATGGCAACAGTCATCGAAAGAGTCCTCATTAATCTCTCTTTCGTCTTCGCTTGCATCTGTTAGGGTTTTGAGAGAGAAGTGCTCCTTGTTCTCTTCTCTTCCGTTTTAGCATCAGATTCTTGTTTCGCAATGGCACCCAAGGCCAAACAAACTGCTTCATCGTCGAAGGCGGTCGCTACTGAGGCCCGAAGGGGCGGCTCCTCCATGCAGGAAGCCCCTATCTCAGGTATAACGCCATCAGGCTTGATCTTCGCCATTAGAGGGGTTTATGGAGTTCTTAAAACCCTAAAAATCCCTTCTTTGAAGGAGAACCGCCAACCGTGGATTCGAAATCGTGCCTGATCCACAGACGCGGTCTTTGAATTAACAAACAAGGCGCGGGTTTGATGACCCTAATGCTTTTATCCGCTTGAGGATGTACCTGTTTGTTGAATATAGGGCGCCAGTAAGCCTTGCGTTCCGGAGTCATCACTTAGAATGTTTCTAATTGTGCATGATCCGGACGCAGACTTGATTCTTGCGTTCTGTGAGATCAAAACGCTGGCTTTTATGAATCCTGCGCCTGAACCCAAGTACTTGGAGATTTTCCATAAGTCTTGGATTTTTAAAACGCAGACTCCCTGCTGGCCTCATGGTCCTCCGGTCCGGACGCGGGGCCTCAGTTCTGGACGCGGGTCCTCGGGTCTGAACGCGGATTTTGACAATTTTCTGCGTTCAGTATCCTTTCTGCGTCTGGATTATAGACACTTAACGTTTTCGTTTAAATTTCTGATTAAATTTCTGATCAAGTGTCGTTTTCTTCTGCAGTGCGACATTCTTCCGACCCACTCTCCAAGAGGCGCCACTTCGGGCACATAGGTGGTGCTGACCGCGATTTGACCTTTGTGTTGCAAAGGACTGCTCATGTGACTACTGACAAGTTGAAGGAGCGAAGGGAGAGGCTCTCCAATGCTGACATGACAACCTTTCGGGAGCTTATGACTGATGCGGCATTCACAACGGATGCTCGCGCTCCGATGGAGAAGCCTGCTTTCTTCTTTGGAGACCACATTAACGAGGGCGGCTATTCTTTGCATGACGGAGATTATAAATGGCTCCGTTAGATAGGGGATAGAAGATTCTTTCTTCCGAACATGGAGAGGATGTACCCACTGTCTTATCTCCAGCACATGTCCGTTCCTCGAAAGATGACATGGGAGCTTTCCCGACCCGTCCCGGAGGTTACTCTCGGCAGCTTAGGCTCCAAGAAGGTCTATCATGCTGGTCATGATAAGGAGGCTATCGGCCTGTTTCCCGGGCTGTTCAGGACCGATCACCCAGTAGGAGAAACTCCTAAACTCGGCACCACCTTTCTCAACGCATTCATGAAGGTGGGGGGTGATTTTCCGGTTGACTTCCGTGCGCCCGGGTGGATCCATTCCACCGAGAAGTATTGGTGGGGCAAGATGGTGAGCTTCGTCCTTACCGATCTTGGAGGCCTGTTGGAGCAGGTGGAATTGTACCAAGCGGTCAGGGCCGTGCAGTATGGTATTCCAACAAGTTCTCAAAACTTCTTTGGGATCCTGGAGCGGTACAATCCTCTGACGGGGACATTCTTCACTCCGGTCGGAGAGATGGGCCTGGCCCTACACGAGCTGTTCGAAGTCTCGGGGCTGGTAATGGGGGCTCTCCCTATGAGGAATACGTCCCGACCGCTGAGGAGCTTCACCTTATGAAGAAAGGGTCTCCTCGGGTATACGAGACTTATTGGGAGGTGTTATGTCACTTCCACATTTGCGGCCAGATGACCTCTTGGAGGGCGAGGGGAGTCAAGCAGTTGTCCTGGGCAAGCTACTTGTTCAATGGCGTCAATCAGAAAGACCATCCAGTGACCCGACTGGCTCCCAGCTCCGACGAGGAGATTGCCGATAGGATCAGTGCTTCTGTAGACTCCTACACCACGGAGTCGAACGAGGATACTTTCGAACCTGATACGATTTTCGAAAGTTTCCATCATCAAGCCCGGATCCCTATCTCCAATCGAGCACTGTTGGCGGGCTTCTTAATGTTGTGGTTGAAGCGCTGTGTGGTGCCGACGCTGCCACATGAAGTGATTGTTGCCGATGTAGTGTACCCAGCGGTGCTCCTGGCCTATGGTAGGTCTGTAGCCCTCCTTCCAGCCATGGCGGCCGGTATTCAAAGCGGGTTGCGGGCCTTGACTCAGAGTCTGTGCAGGGCAGAGAAGGTTGTCGACTCCCAGGGTGAGCCGATTGTTGACTCGGAGGGGAGACCGACGGTAAAACGTCCCAACCCTCGGGTTGAGCTTCCCTACACGTACCTAATGGCTTGGTACGTTATGCACTGTCCCTCCCTGATGACGCCAGTGTCTTGGAGTGAGGGTTTACCCCTTTCGTACAGCGGTTGGAGAATTCAAGCTGGTGCAACACCTACATGTATTTCATTCGGAAATGCATTCTAGCTGCTTCGAACTACCAGCTCAATCGCTGCTTCCCCGAGATTGTTGATGCATCTTTCGGGGATAAACTTGCTGACTTCGTGGGCTCAGATAACTTCACGAGGCTGTCATCGGGAGCTTTCTGGTGGCTGGTCAATATTCAGCCTGGGTACGTGCTTTTCCGACAAGGGAATTCATGCACTATTGAGCCGTACATGCCGAATCGCTTCGCCCGACAGTTTGGCTATGATCAATTGTATGTCGGTAACCCCAATGCTCGACTCGCCTTCAGTGGGAACTTGTTTGAAGGTGCCCGGGCTTGGTATTATAGCGTGGCCGGAGGGACGGAAACGCTTTTTTCGTCTGCCCCCCAAGGAACCGAAAGGTTGTACAAGCCTTAGCTTTTGTACCTGGTATTTCCAAGCCAACCAAGCGCCTGACTTTGCTCCGGAGTACTCATGCATCGAGAGTATTAATGCTTCTTACGAAGCAAAGTTGGGGTCCAACAAACGCTCTCGAGGCGTTGAGGAGTATCAGAAGGCTCTGAGGGAGACCAGAAGGGTACCAAGGGAGGAGCCGCGGGCAGCAAAGGGTCGACAGGTGACGCGTAAGCGTTCTCAAGGTTCTACTTCCACTGTTGATCCCGCCCCCAAAAAGGTCCGAAGAGACTTGGCGGCCGCAGTTTCTCCGTCCAGAGACATACCTTCTGGTGTTGAAGAATAGAGGGAAGGAGCGGAAGATGAGAATGACGCCCCCTTAGTCCGTACCCGTGGGTTGCGCAGCAGGGGCCCCATGATTCTAGAAGAAGGGGAGTTTGCTGACAAACCCACCACTGCTGACGAGGCTGAGCAGTTTGAAGCCGACATAATGAGCGGAGGTGATGTTGAGATTCCAGGGGTCTCAACTCAGCATGGATCTTCCTCAGCCCGCGAGGGGAGAGATGAGGCCCAACAGCCTGGGTCCCCTAGTGTATTAATCCCCAGTCCTCGGGTAGTTGACCCCAGCCCTACCACTGGGGTATTTGGTGGCAAGGCCCCGGTTGCCGAGGTTTCCCATGTTGCACTATCGTCTTCTTCATTCGAAGAAGAAGAGTATGACTCAGGCGACGAGGTCGACTTTGGCGATGAACCCGCTCCTCCTGATCCGAGTAAATTCTCACACATCTCGGAGGAGGAAATATATGGGTGTGAGCCGGTGACGGCGTTATCACAAGCGGCAACTGTTCCTGCTAAAGCTGCTGAAGGTACTCTTGTCGTCTAGTTGACCCGGTTTTCCCTTTTTAATTAGGGAAAAGGTTCTGACATTTTTCTTTTATGCTGCAGGGTTGGCCGCGGATAGCGAGGCTACTACTTCCTCACATATCGAGGAGATGGTGCAGGAGCTGGTCCAGCTGGGAAGAGTTGAGGCTCCAGTTGCTGAGATGCCTCAAGAGAAGGCAACCATCGAAGCCAGGGAGACCTCCACCCTGCAGGATTCGTCTAAGAACTCGCCATCTTTGAACCCTCAGCTAGGTAAGGAGATGTTGATGCCTTGAACATTTTCCTTTTATCGTCATGACAGATGTTCTGGTATTTTGCAGAGAGTGCTGAGGAAGCTCAGGCAGAGGACTTAGCAGTCAGCATCGACTCAGCAGAGGCAGCCAGCGTTGAGCCCGCAGGTAGTACAATTCAACCCTCGACTGAGGGTTCCGGTGAAGCCAGGTTCGCTGCTACTTCAGTCGCCGTGGAGGCTGCTATGACGGCAACTGCCCCGGAAGCGTCGGTGATCATCTCAGCTTCTGTCGCGCCTGTGGTTGATCCCACTCCTGCGCAGGATGAGTTGATTCTCATCCCTCGCCCTGTGATAGAAAGGGGGTCTGGGAGCATGTCAGCGGAATTTTCCTCGGCCGGAGATATCATGGAAGAACTGACACGTCAAATGGTGCAGCAGTTCTTTGCTTTCATGCGATCATGTATTGATCTCATCCTCTCCGGGGGCAGTTCTTTCGAATTTGCCCAAGTGCTTCTTGAGAATTTGATCGAAAACATAGGTCACACTGGAGGTCCTTCACAGGCTAGAGCGTGTCTGCTGTTGGTGGAGCAGTTGGGAAGCGATCTGAAGGAGCTTAAGTCTTTGGAGGATGCCGGTTCAGTTCACGAGGCCCGGGCAACCTTGAATAGGCTCCTTACTGCTCAAGAGCAAGAACGAAGAGAGGTGGAAGAGAAGATAACCGAAAGGACCCGTCTTCTCGAAGGTTTCCAGGCTGATCATCAAAAGCTAGCGGTCGAGTCAAAGGAATCCGAGATGATCATGCAGGCTGCGAAGCAGGCTATCCTTGAGTCTCGGGCTGCTATAGCCAGAGCTGAGGCTTTGATTGTTATTAATGAACAGAAGCTTGCTACTTCTGAAAAGAGGCTAGCGGAGTTAGAGGCTGCCAAGGTGCAAGTTGAAGCAAATCTCTCTGTTTACTCCTCCGAGCTGGAATCCCTCCGAGTACAAGCGAAGAGATTTTATCCGAGGAGGATCTGCGAGCCCAAGCTCTCATGGAAGCTGAGAAGGCGCGTCAACATGAGATGCATCGCCTCAGAGAACAAATCCGTTCTTTGGCGAACCAGGATTTTTAGCCTTCTCTCTTTTTTTGTAAAGAAAAGGACACTCTATTTACCAAGAGTGTTTGTATCCTCTTTTATCATTTTTGAATAATAAAAGTCGTTGAAATTTTTGTTCCACCTTGATTGCCCCGCTGTAGATGAATCCAACCTCTCAATCACAAATTTTGGTTGTGCTCCCCTACTGACTGTGAACACTGAACTTAGGTAACACTAAGTTCTTTTGACGAAACGCAGTGTCGATTCATAAAAAGAGACGCGGCTCTGAGGCACGCGATTCTGACCTGCCAGTGAAGACGCGGTTCAAGCGGACGCGTAGGACGCAGCTTTGAGTGTGATTCACTGGTCGCGATCCTTAACTTCATCCGGACGTAGAGTTCAGGATACATTAAAAATGTGGTCTTACGCCCCTTAAAATTGACGCAGTCAGGGACGCGACGCTGAGACTCGGTGCAAGACCCATCATCACCCATGTAGACGCAGCTCCAAGACACTTGTGAAGGTGATAGGCCTTTTCTGCTGAAGATATAAGCTTCGGGACGCAGCTTTATGTGCTTTCCCACTGAGACCCCCAGAATGAGTCCCTTTTGTTGATGGACGCGACCTTGAGTCGTCCGGAAGACGCGGAGCAACTTTGAGTCATCCAAGAGACGCGAAGGGTCTTCAAACTTGGAATGAAGGAAGACACCATTTTTTTTTGAAAAAGGGGGCGCGAGCCTCTGGACGCGGCTCTCACATCTGCGTTTGGCGCAACTTCCCAGGCGCTCAGTGCGGCCTGTCATAAAGATCCTGTGAGATCTTCAACCGTCACGATTGGGAACCCGCACCATTCGACGTTTCCCGGGGCGACCATCCAAGCGTCGGCTCTTTATTGGGCCTGGGCGTTAATGCCTTTAAATGTCAAAACGGCGCTGGCGGTTGGAGACCAGCGTCTTCGACGTTTCCCGAAGCGACGCTCCACGCGTCAGCCTTCCATTGGGCTTTGACAGTCGTGCGGTCATTAAGGCCGACGGTTCTAATTGATGAACCATTAATTGGTTATTATGGGTTGCCTATAAATAGGACTTACCCCCTTCCCTTAGCAGTCTCATACTTGGTCTATTTTCTTTTAATAGCGAGTGCACTGAGAGACTCCATCTTCTCCCCTCAAGGACTTTACCAGGGGCTTGCCTCCATGGATGAAGACCCAGAGCTTTCATGCTTCTGTTTGGTCTCTTCAGAAGATTACCACTGTCAAGTGATTTCAATAACAGAAAGCGTCTCTCTGAACTCCTTTTATGTCCGCGCTTCGATGCAGAGAGTTACACTCTTAATAGAGGCCTCTGCGGGTACGCCGTTCTGATTTGCCATGATATTTCCAGCCCAACTAATCTTTGAACTTTGATATCTCTTAAAGAGATTCATCATCTGGATCTTCTCCTAAAGTCCGTTGGTGCCTTCCTTTTCTGGAATTTGCGCCATCGTCTTAAACTTCTCTGGACGACCATATAGTGGACTTTGGCACTTGGCCGCTAGCTTTGCACACAGAGCTCGCGTCTTGAGGCCGCTGACTTGGAAGAATTTTAACTTCAGGCTGGAGATCTCAGGCCTGAATCTTGCAACTCCTGTTCATTCAACAGGGAGATGGCAATTTTCGCGTCTGATTCTCTTCACGTCTCGTCCTTTAAACGCGAATGCAAAATGAGACTGCGTTTTGATTTTGTGTATATCACAATTTTGACCGCGTCTGTTTCTGCTGCCGCAGATGTTTGCTGCGCGGGTCATTCCTGCGTCTGCAGTCTTCAGCAATAGCTGCGTCTGTCACTTAGTGTTTTCTGTCGAAGTACACTAAGCTTCGGATCTTCTAATTTCTTTATCTGCTTCTTACAGGTAGGCTGGATCATCCTTTTTCATGTTCGCTGGGCCCCTGGGAGAATATTTCGGCCGGCGAACTTGTTCGATATTCGTCCACAAGGGAAGAAATCATGGTCCCCGTCATCCACAAGGGAAGAAATCATGGTCCCTGACGGGGACTTAACCCTCGCCAAGATCTCATTGGACGCGATGCACCAGTCATGCTTGCGGGCTGGTTACGGTCACAGTGGGTATGGCGGCGGGGTTGCAGTGGATACAGTGGTGGGTAGCATCCCCTGTGAGGTCTCAAAACCTCCTCTCTTACCCCAGAAGTGACATCGAGGAAACTCCGTGCTCATTGGATGACTTTCTGGTGGAAGAGATGTTCATCAACGAGGGATCGTATCTTGCCACTTCGGATGGTCCGGCAGGATCGAAGGATTCTGCTGCCATCAGGCCTCAAGAAACACCATTGTTCTCGGTCAACCAGAGACTTCTTCGATGTTTACATCATGCATCGTGGTGCAACCAGCTTCTGATCGTTGCCACGATGTCCGATCCTACTTTGGCGCCCTTCCAAACATCTTGTACTTGGAATCAAACGCAGCTTTAAGGAGTGAGTGCAACCTCTGAGAGAGAGAGGCACTTCTTTGTGTACTCCTTAACTGTAACACTCAATCTCATTGTATAAGAGAGCGTTTTGTATCACTTTCATATGCCTGGATATAAATAAAAGTGACACTTTTCTTTTGTCTCTTCTATTGTCTTGAACTATCTTGTTTCTTTTTTTTTAGTCAGACGCATAGAAGCAAAGAATCTTTGGCTCGTTAAAACTATGATGAAAATTTTAACAAGTCAAATTTTGTGGAGAAAAGATCCTATTTCAGGAACCCCACAATGCTGTCAGAGGTGTGATATTAACTTGACAGAGATAAGATAATTTTTGGTGGACCTGCTACTTTATAAAAGAAAGTAACAGGTTGAATTGGTACCCCCAGGGAAGGTGAGCTCAACTGGAGAGTTGATGAAGACACTGTCAACGGTGTAATGTTAACCTGACGATGTTTTTGGGTAGACTTGTTGTTCTGTTGAGGAGAATAACAAGTGAGACTAGACTCGCGGGAAATCTAGGAAAATCTTTACCGTTAGAGGTGTGATATTAACTTAACGGGTTGAATAAAGTCTTGCCAGAAGTGTAATGTTAACTTGACAAGAATGTAAGTCAGAGGTGTGATATTAACTTGACTCAGAAGCATTTCAGTCTTCGCCCAGGAAAACTGAAAGTGTCACTGTCATAGGTGTAATGTTTAACTTGACAATGAGGGTAATGCTAGAGGTGTAATTTTGAACTTGGCATTAGTCATCTCGACTTCAGCGAGGAAGTCCGAAGAAAAGTCATGGCCATAAGTGTATTATTGAACTTGGCGATGACCTGGATGCTAGAGGTGTAGTATTAAACTTGCCATCGTTCATTTCAGCTCCGATATGGAAATCTGAAAGAAGGTGACTGTCAGAGGTGTGATGTTAACTTGACAAAAACTCGGTATACTGTTTAGAAGTATAGTGTTAACTTAACAGTAATTTGTCAGAGGTGTGGTATTAACTTGACAGGAATTGGTTTGCGATATGAGTAATTTGAGGACTTGTCATTCTATTGATGAGAATTGACAAGTGGAGTTTGGAATGTCAGAGGTGTAGTGTTAACTTGACAATTATTGATTTGCGATATGAGCAATTTTGAGGACTTGTCATTCTATTGATGAGAATTGACAAGTGGAGTTTAAAGTGCCAGAGGTATAGTGTTAACTTGGCAACGACTGTATTTTGTAGACCTACCATTCTGTGGATGAGAATTGGTAAGGGACTTTAGAGGGGGAAGTGGAGTCAAGTCCACTTAGGATTTTTAGCAAACCCTCAGCTGTCAACGGGTTTGATATGCCTTTACCAACTACCGTTTGAGTTGGGCTAGCCATGCTATTCCCCTCAGCATGATAAGTTGTCGAAGATTTATGTTGGGCTTAGAAGCCAACATTTTCCTCTATCCTTAGCCGTCGGAGGCGTCGGATCAAATGGGAACATGTCCCTTAGGATTTTTAGCAAATCCTCAGCTGTCAACGGGTTTGATATGCCTTTACCAACTACCGTTTGAGTTGGGCTAGCCATGCTATTCCCCTCAGCATGATAAGTTGTCGAAGATTTATGTTGGGCTTAGAAGCCAACATTTTCCTCTATCCTTAGCCGTCGGAGGCGTCGGATGTTAATGAAGAAGCTCTTCTTGTTTTGATCAGAGGTGTACTTTTAACTTGATCGGTGGAAGAACACTATCTAAGGATAGTATTTCTTTAGGAATCTGCCATTGATCGGCATCATGAGAGTATCGCCATTTGATGTTATGAGACGATATGACCCATTTGAGTAGACTGACTCTACTACAAATGGCCCTTCCCATTTGGGCTGGAATTTTCCTTTTGTCTTGTGGGTCATGACCATGGGTCTTCTGACGGCTAAGACAAGGTCGCCTTTCTTGAAAGTTCGCACTTTGACTTTCTTGTTGAAGGCTCTGGTAATCCGAGCTTGGTAAAGCTCGA
Source organism: Agave tequilana (assembly GCA_038442645.1). Lineage (NCBI taxonomy): Eukaryota > Viridiplantae > Streptophyta > Magnoliopsida > Asparagales > Asparagaceae > Agave > Agave tequilana. The sequence continues at coordinate 48,262 of JAVJIF010013959.1, read as the reverse complement.
TTTGCTGTTGGGCCTGCAGACGCTTGCCGTCTAAGGCCTCCAATTCCTGGAGTCGCTGTCGATGCTTCTCCTCTGTTGTCAACTCCGCTGTCAGGGCGACGCGTAGAGATGGAATTTGGACTTCGAGTGGAAGCACGGCTTCACACCCATAGACCAAAGAAAATGGCGTAGCTTTAGTTGGGGTTCGCACAGTTGTGCGGTAAGCCCATAAGCATTCACCCAGCTTGTCGTCCCAATCACGTTGGCTTTTCGAGACGGATTTCTTGAGAAGTTTGCCAATGGTCTTGTTGAAAGCTTCTGCGAGACCATTAGCGGCGGGGTAGTATGCCGTTGAGGACACGCTCTGGATTCTGAACTTAGCGCAGAATTTCTGGAAAGCCTGGCTGATGAACTAGGGTCCATTATCATAGACAATTCGCCGAGGTATGCCGAAACGGTAAATAACATGATGTTTCACAAACTTGATCACGTTAGACGATTTTACCTCCTTCAAAGGAATGGCCTCGACCCATTTGGAGAAGTAATCGGTTATTGCCAAAATAAACCGATGTCCTTTCGATGACGGCGGGCTGATAGGGCCAACTACGTCCATCCCCCACATTTCAAATGGCCAAGTAGAAGTTGTGGAGTGAAGGTACCCTGGCGCTTGATGGATGAAATCGCCATGTACTTGGCAGGCGTGACATCTTTTGGCATAGGTGATGGCGTCAGCGATCATCTTGGGCCAATAATATCCCAACCATTGGAGTCGGTATGCAAGTTTTGGGCCAGGTTGATGAGCTCCACACATACCGTCATGGGCTTCTTTCAATATTTCTTGTGCCTCCTTTTGTGAAAGGCAGCGGAGCAAGATCCCGTCAAGCGATCGACGATACAGTGTTCGTGTAATCGCATTATAGTAGAATTTGGGGGCTTTCCTTCGAATGGCCGCCGCTTCTTTGGTGTCTTCAGGCAGGATGTCATACAAGACATAATCAATGTAGGGGAATCGCCAGTCTCTAAGCTCTGGACCGGTTGACAATTCCAGCGCTTCTTTGCTTTGAGAATCTCCCCTTGACTCCTGATAGTCCTTGAGAGCAATTCTCGGGCAATACAGGTCGTGGCTGTAGACGAATATCTTCTCCATCGCTCCAGCTGGAAGAGCTAGCGAGGCCGCGAGGGATGCCAGTGCATCTGCATGCGCGTTTTGCCTGCGCGGTACATGATCGATGTAGAAGTTCGTAAACTTCCCAGCCATGTGGACGGCTGCATTGTGATAGGGTACTAAGTCTTCATGTCTGACTTCGTACTCCCTGCGAACTTGGCTAACGATGAGTTTGGAGTCACCGTATGCCTCGAGATTTTTAACGCCAATCTCATCGGCGAACTGCATCCCCATCAAAAGAGCATTGTACTCCGCCACATTGTTGGAGCAAGGCTCAGTTAGCGAGACGGCTCAGGGAATCACATAGTTCTGTGGCGAGACGAGTACTACTCCTACCCCCGCTACGATGTGTCCTTTTGGGCTTGTTCTGGATGCACCGTCAAAGAAGAGTTGCCACACTTGACTTTCAAACGACGTCTGAGTGAGGCAGACTTCGGCGATTTCATCTGGGAGATCCTCGTAGAGTTTGGTTGCCCTCGAATCTGGGTTCTCAGCTAGGAAATCCGCCACCGCTTGTCCTTTAATGGCCTTTTGTGGTAAAAAGTGCATCTCATATTGGGATAACAATATGGCCCATTTTGCCAGCCGGCCGTTCAAAGATGAAGGCTTAGTCATGAGTAACCTCAAGGGGTTGACTTTTGATATGACATTTATAGTTTGGCCTACCAGATAGTGTCGCATTTTCTGAATGGCGAACACTAGTGCCAAACATTCCTTCTCGATCGGGTTGTACCGATGTTCAGCTCCGATCATTGATCTACTCAGATAGTAGATTGCTTGCTCTCGTCCTCGATCATCATTCTGGGCTAGTAGAGCTCCCAAAGAATGATCCATTGCTCGGACGTATACCAGGAAAGGTTTTCCGGTTATCGGAGCTGCAAGGACTGGTGGTTGGGTGAGGTATTGCTTGATTTCCTCGAACGCTTGTTGGCAAGCGTCGTCCCAAATGAACGAGACACCCTTCTTCATTAATTTGGCGAAGGGTTGGCATCTTCCGGAGAGATTTGAGATAAACCTGCGGATGTACGCCAATCGTCTTTGCAATCCCCTGAGTTCCTTGAGATTTCTCGGAGGTTGCATTTCCTGGATAGCGTGAACCTTTTCTGGGTCCACATGAATTCCCGTGGAGGTTACTACAAACCCTAGGAACTTGCCGCTGGCCACCCCCAGGAAGGATTTGGTAGGGTTCATCTTCAACTGATGGGCCCGCATGATGTCGAAGACAACCTTTAGGTCAGCTATGTGATCACCTTTAGCGCGGCTTTTTACTGCAATGTCATCAACATAACATTCCACTGTTTTGCGCATTTGCTGATGGAAAATGGCATTCATGGCCCTTTGGTATGTTGCCCCTGCATTCTTTAGTCCGAAGGGCATGACGGTATAGCAGTAGACCCCCAATGGTGTCCTGAAGGAGGTGTGTTTTTCGTCGTCAGGATACATTTTGATTTGATTGTATCCTGAGAATCCGTCCATGAAGGACATTCGTTCGAATCCACAAGTATTGTCAATCATGACGTCTGTGATTGGCAATGAGAATTCGTCGTTGGGACAAGCCTCGTTTAGATCACGGAAGTCGATGCAGATCCGGATCTTTCTATTTTTCTTGGCAACGGGGACGATGTTGGCTACCCAATCGGGATGTTGTTCTTCCCTGATGAAGCCAGAATCTATGAGCTTTCTGACTTCTGATTGAATCGCCTCCATTATCTCTGGGCGGAATCGTCGCTGTTGTTGTTTAACAGGCTTTACTTCCGAATTGATGTTGAGGCGGTGCATAGCCACTTGAGGATCAAGTCCGGGCATGTCTTCGTAATTCCAGGCGAAGACGTCTATATACTCTTGAACAAGAGATATTAGATCCTCTTTCTCCGAAGGTGACAGGCCGTCACTTATGAAGATGGGCTTAGGATTAGCTTCATCCCCCAGATTGATCTGAACAATCTTGTCTTCTGTGGGTGGCTCACGCTGTTCGAAGCGGGTATCCCAAAGATTGTTTAAATGTTTGATCCAAGGATCCGTATCGGACTGGATCACTTCTTCATCTCCGTCTTCCAGGTGGCTTGTTGAGGCCATGTTCACTGAAAGTTCCCTGAAGATGTTGCCAACACTGACATCTGACTCCCATGATGACGTGCCGGAAGAGTAATCGTGGCTTGACGATTCTCGAGAATCAGAGGCTGATGGAGCCGGAGTTGATACATAGCCTAACCCCCTACGCGTCCGATGATAATAATCGGGTGCTTTTCCTTTCGGCACAAAGGATCGAAGTAGTATTCTCCTTCCTCTGCCGAAGTTCAACCCGAGTCTGCTGGTTAGGTCATACCCCATGTTTTTCATCATTCTGAGTGCTTTTGGTTCATAATGACCGAATTGAGGGGATTCCTGCTCGCTTTCTGATTCTTCATGATTCATTGGTTCGGATTCAATTCGTCCGAAAAGAATTGGTCTTTGGCCCTTCCTTCTCGCTGGAACCATGAATATTGATTGCTGCGCATCGCCGACATTTTGACATGTTCCGAAGGACGATTTCACTGGTACATGCAACGATGTCAAAGCATCCATTGCCGACCAGAGATCGTCATCCACGTCGGTACTAGTGTCTGACGGCACTGAATCAGAAGCAAACACAGAAAAATACGCTAAATCTAATTCTTCATTAATGTACCAACCGCCTACATCATCGGCGGAGGTATTATCAACATCGGGCTTATTAATGCCCGTTACAGGTGGATCTAGCTCCCACACACACTCATCTTCCTCCAGCTCGGTGTCGGCTTCATTGCCAGAGTCTGGTTCCTCTGATTGCGGGACTTCATCTATTTTCACAGATTCCTGATATAGGAGGGAATCTGTGAAATAATTCTCCACTCCCTTGAACGGATGCCTCTCGGCAATCAACGTTCGCACATTTTCACTCCCGTCAATGTATTTCATGACTTGGTGGAGAGTAGAAGGAACGATAGAATTGCGATGAATCCATGGTCGTCCCAGCAGCAAGTTGTAGGAGGTGTCAGCGTCTATGACGTAGCATGTCACCTCTGACCTTAGGTCTCCAATCTGGCATTTGAGCTTGACCTTCCCCATTGGACGGGTACTATTGGCATTGAACCCGTAAATGGTCGTTTGGGTAGGGCTCAAACGGTGAGTAGGAATCCCGAGATGTTGCATGACCCTGCGAGGCATGATACTCAATGCAGACCTGGGATCTACCTGGATGCGGTTCACCTCAGATGATCCAATATACCCTGCGAAGTAAAGGGGTCGATCATGTTTCCCTTTGACTTGCATATCATCTGCCGTGAAAGTGATGCAGGGGATATTTTGGGAGGCGTGGAGGCAATCCTCTACATCTTCCTCCTTTGGTAGCTGGGTCATGAAGACTTCAGCATTAGCCAGAGCTTCTTGTAGAGCTTCTCTGGTCGACTTTGATAGTCTAAGAAGCTCATAAAGCGTAATCCGCGCCGGGATGTTGACTAACTGAGCCAGGACATCAAAGCGGTAGGGTGCCGTGGATCCTTCCGCTATGTCTTTTGAAAGAACTCGAGAAAACTGAAGTTCTTTCTGTTTCTCCCCGGGTTGCTTCGTGGAAGTCTTGGCTGGTTCTGCAGTGGGTCTCGGGGGAGTCACTGCCACTTCGCCATACTTTTTCAAATACGGCTGCCCCGAACGGGTTTCTGCCACCAGCTGACTAGGTCCTGCGGCCAGAACTATTATCTCCACTTCTGAGTCGGTTAGCGAGGGAATATCAGTTTCCGCTTCTCGAGAAGAGGCACACACCACGTTGCAGGATGAAGCCTTTGCCTTGCCTTTGGACTTCCTGCTGGTCACAGTAGTCCATTGCTGACCGTCAACAAGGTCGGGATGAACCCACATGACTTCTCCCTGAGGTGTGGGAATAGGTACCAAGCCCTTTTCTTGCTGCTGGTGCGGGTCTATGTTGACCATTCTCAGCTCTCCTCTTGGGATGGGGACTACTCCAGAGGGTGTTGGGGGTTGTCTCCCAAACTGGAGAACTGACGTCACATTAGCCGTCACCTTCTTCTGTTCTGGTCGGAGTTTCAATACCTCCGCATCAATCAGGGCCTGAAGGATGTCCTTGAAGACGTAACAGCTCTTAGTAGGGTGTCCCAACATCCTGTGGTATAGGCAGTAACTGGGATTGTCGGTTTTACCGACTTCCTCGGGGCGCCTAGCTTCAGGAAGCTTCAGTCGATTGCTCTTATTAAGTAGTTTGAAGAGCGAGTCGACATGTTCATCCTTAAAGGAATACTGCTTGTTGGCCTGTGGTTGGCTTGAAGAGCCACTTCCCTTGACCGGTTGAGGTTTGAGAGGGGTCCTGGCTTCTGCTGCCAAGTTATCCTTCCTTTTGGCTTGGAGGGATGTGTCTGGCGCACGCCTTGTTGACCTTTCAGGTCTGGGTTTGTTTTCTTCCGCTCTGACGCGGGCGACAATTTCCTCAGCCTGTTCACCTTGTTGGACTAATTGTTTCCAGGTGCGGCTTTCAGCGACTCCTATTTGAGCAAGGAGTGAGGTTTGGAGATTGTGGCGGCATGTTTCCACCAGGGTGACCTGGGTCATACCACTTGGGCATCGGAGTGCCACGTTCCGAAATCTTTCCACGAAAGACTTAACGGATTCTCCCTTTCGCTGCTTGGTGGCTAAAAGGGTAGGCATGTTGACCTCCGAGTCGTCTTCGAAGAAGCGAGTTAAGAAGAGCTTCTCCAAGTCGCCCCAATTCTTGATGGAGCCTTCTGGAAGCTTCATGAACCATTCAAAGGTCAGCCCTTTTAGGGTGCCGATGAATAAACGTGCCAGGATGGCGTCGTTATCTACCACATTTCCAGTTTGGGACTTGAAGTAGTAGATGTGTTGGTTTGGAGAACCTTTCCCATCAAATGCTTGGAGGGTTGGAGCCTTGAACCTGGGCGGGTACGGAACCAGGTCCCATTCGGCTGGATATGGGCGGACCACTCCTGCTTCTTGGAGGCCTTTCCGGTTGGTAAGAGCCTCAAGACGTTGCTCCAACTGATTCATTCTTTTAGAATGAACCTTTCCCCGGTCTTGGTCGTCTTTTTCCTGTGATGAGGATTTAGACGCACCAGAAGTAGACTGCGCGTTCTTCTCGGAGTGCTTGGAAGACGAGCTTTCTCCCTCTTTTTGTTTGCCCTTAGACTTTCTAGGGGGAGATTTCCTCCTGTCTTCGAGCAATTGTGCGAGCATCTGTTTGAGAGAGTCGATAGATTCCCGCTGAGCAAGAATCATATCGAGTTGTTCCCTCTGGACCTGGGCTTGCTGATCCAGGCGCCGGGCTGTCTCCTCAGGAGTGCCCGTCATGTAGGTGAAAGCCTCTTTCTCTGTAGAAGAGTTTGAGGCCTGCGATTCTGCTACAGCAGAATGAGAGTCATTCATTTTAACGCCCTGAGCTAGGGCATTATAATCAATCGAGGGAATGGCCCCGGTCCGGGTGCGAGTGTGTCGGTACACTCCTTCCGGTTCAGAGTCAGATTCATCCTCGGAACTACTGCAGGTTGTTTTCCCTTGCTCCTGCTTGTCATATTTGCAGTGAGCTCTGGATACTCAGCGTCAGAGAACACCCTCCGCCTATGAGAGCGTCTTCTTTTGGCTGATGGGGGAATCAGGGTCAGCTGTCTAACTAAAGACTGCTGGTTCACACCTGAACCGCAACGACACTCAGAGAGCATCGAGAGGAGCCGTTGGCAGCAGCATGATGAAGTGATTTGATTAGCACTTCTTTTCTTCGTCAAGTAATCCCTTAGATCCATGGAAAGAGGGTCGAAGAGATTAGCCTCGCAACTTCGAGAGCGCGAGACATCTTTGTGTTGTACAGCCTGGACGCAGGATTTAAGGACGCGGTTCTCGCGCCTTGGCTGTACGACGCGTGTCTGGCGTCTCTGTTGAGATGAGACGCGACTGTCGCGTTGCTGCTTGGTGCGTCGGGGCAAAGACGCTTGAGAGTGAGTGGGCTGCTGGGCCCCACGCCTAAGGGCGCGTGCCTCTTGCACTTGACGAGACGCGCAAGCTTCGCCTTGGCGTTTGGTGAGTTGGACTTCAGAGGACCTAATTTGGGGAGTCTCACGTTTGGGCCGCCAAACGCGGACTTCGCGTGCTGGACGTGGCGCGGCCAAGGCGCCGGATTGAACTTTGCGTCCTGCTTCAGTTGGACAATCAGAAGTTCCAACTTGCAGTTGACGCGCACGCCTCCTCTGTCGACGCTCAGCGTTTCGGTTGCGCCGTGGAGGTGGAGAGAACCCAACAACAACTTGGTGCTGAGGGAGAAGATGGACTGGTTGGACACCAGAGATTTTGACCGCGCGGGTCTCCTGAGAGACGTTGGCGCGTGTGTTCCGCATGGCGCGGTTGGTTGTAACGGCAGTTGTGCCTGAGATCACGCGGGCCTCCTGAGAGACGTTGGCGCGTGTATCCTGCTTGGCACAGTTGGCTGTGACACCCTTTGCAGCAGCAGCGCCCGAGAGAGCCTCAGATCGGACTTCGGGGCCACTCCCAGTCGAGACCCTGCGGCAGACGCGGGTCCTTGGGCTCTTGGAGCCGGAAGAGAGAAACTCTTCATATTTTGCCTGGTCGAACTCGACAACGAGCGATTCGACCATCTTCCCCTTTTGGAGGACGTCACCTTGCGCCACGATTTGTTCGTCAGTGACAAATGTAGTCCCCAGCGGAGTCGCCATCTCTTGTACGCGTCGGAAAAGAGAGATTCGTTTATAAAATTCCTTTGATTGGATGGAAGATTACAACAGATCGGTCTTCCGATTACAAGGGAGGGAGGATATTGAGTCTTGAATCCTCCCTTTGTTTAAGGCTGGGTTCTTCAAGTGGCGGTGGAGAGTGAATCTTATTCTCCGTTGACCGGGTGACCGTCGAGACCTTCCAGGGATCTCCTCTTCGGATGACAGACGGAGTAGCTCAGCTCCTATCTACCAAAACTCTCAAAGAGAAGGTAGGCAAAGAACAACTTGAGCGCAGCAAGTTCTCTGAAGGGCTTTACTCTCTTTCTTTTCTCCTCCCTCTTGATTGGCCCACCAAAAAAAAGTCCCTTCTCTTCATAGCGACGGGGCTATTTATAGGGGTTTCAGGGGCGTACGTGCCTCCTAAAAACACTCCATAATGGGGGCTAACTTTCCCCGTTATGTGGGCCGTGATTGGCCCCGAAACCGGGACGATTACAACTGAGGCGCGGGTATCAACCCACGTGCCTTGGAACTGCCGAGACGCGGGTTTCAGCCCTCGCGCCTTGGTGCTGAGACGCGGATTTGGACCCTCGCGCCTTGGTGCTGAGACGCGGCTAATATTAACCTTGCGTCTTGGAATTCTGCTTTTCAATGGCTTGATTTTTAGACAGCCTACAACCAGCATCCTCAGTCTTGTACTTTTTGTCGAGACTTGCCCATAACTTCTTTGTCGTTGGGATAGAATTGTAGACATTATAAAGAGAGTCATCCAGTCCATTTAAAATGTAATTTCGGCAAAGGAAGTCACCTTGTGTCCATGCATCAACTGCAAGGACGGAGTCTCGATCAGTTCCGAGAATTTGTCCAGATACAGAGTGGTCAGGTAGAAGAACATCTTCTATTGCCACCTTTTGAACTCTGTGCCTGGCTTCTCTGGCTTCGGGTTAAGAAGTGGAGCAGACACCACTGTCTCAATTTGCATGTTAGGTGCCTTGCTAGTACTATCTTAATTAGTCTCATACATCTTCTGCAATTCAAGCAGAGTAGAAGTAACTTCAAAATAAGATAATTGTCTTAAGATTGTTAGTTTTGACAACTAATCAATGTCACCTATCTAATTGGCCAAGTCGATAAATATCAGGTGAGAGGTTTTCCATTCAATAGAAACAGAACCACCTTTCAATTTCCTTCTTTAGTTAAACACCAATTAGACAGGAATTAATCAGTCTCAATATATAGTTAAATATATTCTCAATAATATTTAAATGAATAAATATTCCCCAGTAAAAAGAACATTAGTTCAATAATACAGTATATGAAGTGAGGTACGCATATAGCGAATCTCCTTAAGACAATTACGTCCCCTGCTACGGTGCTAAGGGTTACTAGACGCTGGTCTCCCAAGATACAATACTCCTTCACGGCATTTGGATAGCGCTACTAAATCACCGTGCAGTCGAACTTTAGTTAATCAGTATCTTCACTAATTGAATTTCAAAGCTTGGACGAAGACAACTTCAAGAGAATATTTTTTCATAATATGGAGGAATTTTCAGTGTAAAAGAAAGATGGAAACAAGGAATTTCTGTCTTAATGAGAAGAAAGAACTCGTTTGGATTATGTCCTAACAATTTGGAACGGTTCACATAACCATCCCCCCTCCAGGAACATGGAACCCGTGAGTGCCCGTTTCGCTTCCGGAAGCCCGGGTTAGGTGGGCACAGATTTGTGCTCGCATCCAATCACCTGCAAATCTGCAGCTTGACCTCCTGGACCAAAAAGAACAGGACACCCGAAACCATCCGGCGGCGGTGGCGCGTGTGGGCATGATTTCTCCCTAAACGCGCGCGAAAACTCCAAGTACCCACGCCCTTCGTGTTCAACTTTTCATATTTACGCTACTCAGTTTTTCACACCATATCCAATGTAGGACTAAAGTATATTGACTTCTTTTAGTACCCTTTAGCTATTGAATTAGGACAACTTCCGACTTGAATATCTCATTTTTTTCGGAAACAGAATTGAACATATGAATATACCATGTTTATTCCCAGTGGAAGAAGAACACACTCCAACCACTGTCCGTGCAATCTTAGCAACGGATCATGTCTCAATTCAGCTCAAACATTCACGTGAAATTTCTCGTTTTTCCAACAATACTAACTTAAAAGGTAGGCATTTGCATGTAAAAGGGGTCTACTTCTGAACTAAAAGTATCCACTTTTCCTGATCAGAGGATTATAAAAATGTTTGCTAGGGCAACTGGATGCTTCCTGTGGCCTGATCTTATTCCGTTAATAGATAATAGGCATCAATCGAGCTTTTCTGTACATAACTTCCCTCGATAATAACAAGAGAATGGGAAACAAATAAGAAAGCAGAAATGAGACTCAGAGATTACATGACAAGGACCAGCTTGCTATTGATGGCGAGAGCTTTACTTTCTCAGCCAAAGGTAGGGTTAGGGATTTTCCCCTGCTTTCTTCAGTTTACAGATTCTTCAGCTTTCCTCAGCTTAGGGAAATGTATAACTTTTTCTATAATTAAATTTTTCAGCAGAAAATTCATCGTAAAACTGATTCAAATACCCACAGGAGCTCAACAAGCAAACAATAGAATTTCCATTCGAGACTTAACACACTGTAAATCAGTGAGAATATCAACAAATCTTGCGAAAAACAGTCGATAAGAAATCTGAGTTTGGTACAAGAACTGACCATTCTGACTTCCGCGAGGAAACCCCGAGAGTTTTCGAAAGAGATTTTTGGGAGAGAGAAGAATTAGGGTTTGCGATTTTCTATGTCTTCTCTCTCCTCCTTCCCCTCTCTCTCTTTCTCTCGCTCTCCCCTTTCTTGCTCGCTCTGATGATTCTAACGCTTTTATTGCGTCTTTATAACCCGAATGAGTCTCACTCTCACAAACGAGAGTATCACGCAAACCCCTCAGTTTTCTGTTGACTGACAGTAATTTTGTAGGGTGTGTAGGACTTTTTTGTCAAACAAAGTGTGTTATTGTTGCTGGTTTGTCGAAGGTGGTATTGCTATTGGAGGAGCGGGTTTTGTTAGGATGGACCTGCGTTCAGTGGACCGGTGAGAAGTGATTACTGACTCATTATTACGTTGGATTTTGGCGTTAAGTCCATCATGATTTGCGATTCCATCGGGTGGGCCGTGGCAGTCACACCGAGTAGGTTCGGACCCGACCCGACTGTGGCTTACCTAAACCTCACTCTACTGATAATCAAATCAGGGAGCTTCACTTCAAGGTCTTTTGAGATTTTAGGTGGAATATATTAAGATGTGGAGTCATATTATTGTCTTGACGGAGTATTACACGATGATTCCTGAGCGATGACGAACTGAGCCTTCCAGGTTATTTCGTTGGGAAAGTTCAGAGTTTCAAGTTAATGGCAAGGACGAAGCGATAGCCTCTGGAGTGCCGAAATCTACGGAGCGAAAGCGTCCGGAGTGATGGAGTCTTCGGGACGGAAGATCACTCCAAAGCACCGCACTCCGAAGCTACAGAACAGTGTTACTCCTCGGAGATACTTAGCGGAAGTGGTCCAGCCTGGAAGCGACCCAATCCAGAAGTTTCTTTGCCAGCGAAACTTGAGAAACACGTCAAGGGTAGTTTAGAGATCTCACAACTTGTAACCCTAATTTTTTTCTATAAAAGTGAATGTGTCGTCATTAGGGTTAAGAGTAATAAAGCATCAATAGATTATACTATTGTGAGTATCATTGTACAGAGCGACTGTGAGGTTCTCCGTCTCCCCCATAATCTCTCTGATAAATAGTGGATTTGTGTGCGCCTCCGTGATTTTTCCCGATTTGAGTTTTTCACGTAATTTTTGGTAACTTTGATTGATCTATTTTTTGCCTCTTTTCTTTGTTGTCGATTCCAAAAACTGGTATCAAAGCGAGGTTCATAATGGAGGATGAAGGAAATATCAAAGTTGAAAGATTCAACAACGCGAACTTCGAGTTCTGAAAGATGCAGATCGAAGAGCACATGTACTGAAAAGATCTTTATCTTTCTCTCGGTAGAAAGGCCCAAAAGCTAGAGAGATGTCTGACTGCTCTGGCGAGTGGGATATCCTAGATCGGAAAGCGGATACTTGATGGCGGCCCTAGTATCAATGGTTGCATTCAACATCTCCAGGGAGAAGACGACCAAAGACTTGATGGCGGCTCTCTCGAAGATGTATGGAAACTATCGGCTTCAAACAAGATTTTCTTGATGAAAAAGTTGTTCAACCTGAAGATGGTAGATAATGAAAGCATCGTTGAGCATCTCAATAAATTCAACACGCTAACGAGCCAGTTGGAATCTATTGAGATCAATTTCGATGACGAAATCAGGGCACTGGTTCTACTGTCCAGTCTACTAAGGGCCTGAGATGATCTAGTGATGGCGGTGAGCAATTCCTGTGGGATAAGAATCTTGAAATTTGATGATGCAGTGGATGTACTTCTCAACGAATAGGCGCGCAGGAAGTCATCGGGGTCAGCTGAGACTTCATAGAGTGCCATGAGTGTTGATCGGAAAGGAAGACCAATGAAAAGAGAGAAAAAAGAATGGCAGATCCAAATCAGAGAGAGGTACTTCCAACTCAATGGGTGTTGGATGCTGGCGGTGTGGTTAAAAGAAGAATATTCAGAGGGACTGCAAGCAGAAGGATGGAGAAGGCAAAAGCAAAGAGAAGGATTATGCGTATGTCACAGAGAGTGATAGATCCGATACTTTGATTCTCTACTTGGCTGGTTCCAGTGAACCATAGGTGATTGATTCAGGCGCCTCCTTTCACGCCACTTCCCGACATGACATCTTTCAAAATTATTTGAAAGGTGAACTTGAAAGGTATATCTGGGAGATTATGAACCCTGCGACATTATCGGGGAAGACGATGTGATGGTTAGCCTCTTAAATGGCTTGATGCTAAAATTGAGGAACGTTAGACATGTACTGAAGCTGAAGAGAAATCTGATCTTTGTCAGCTCGCTTGCGGACAGATAGATGAAGACCACCTTCGATTGTGATGTATGCAAGATCACGAAGAGTGCCATGGTGATGGCACACGATAAGAAGGAAGGTACCCTCTACATGACGTCGAGTTTTAGAGCATCAATTTCAGTTGTTTCATTGAAGTTGGATGTCGGAGTGTGACATTGGAGACTGAGGCATATGAGGGAGAAGGGAATGAAGGTTATACTCTCCAAGGATAAGCTGTCGGGGTTGAAATCTATCGACTTAGATTTCTCTGAAGACTGCATCTACGGGAAGCAAAAGAGAGCCAGTTTCTCAAAAGAGAGACAGATTCCGAAGGCAGAAAGGTTAGAGTTAGTTCATACCAACGTATGGAGTAAGGCTTTAGTTCCCTCTCGTGGAGGCTCATTGTATTTTGTGACTTTTATTGATGATTGAAGTAGAAAGGTACTTCTTGAAGCACAAATCAGATGTGTTCGATGTATTTAAGAAGGGTTGGCCCAAGTTGAAAATGAAACATGTCGAAATCTTAAGTGCTTGAAGTCGAACAATAGGGTGAATATTGTGATAGCTGATTCGAAGAGTGTGCCAGTCAGGGAATCTGTAATGTGAAAACAATTCTGGGAAACCCTTATCAGAACGAAGTGGCAGAGTGCATGAACAAAATAATATTGGAGCATGCAGATACATGTTGGATTTCTCAAACAATTCTGGGCAGATATAGTCAACACAACAGTGTATCTGATCAACAAAGGGTCATCGGTGCCCATGAACTGTAACGCCCCGATTCCACAGATACGGGGACGTCACTGCGACGTATATACGTAGGCCAGAAATTGCCCCACGCGTATATACGCTAAGCAAAAAGTACAACAAGAAACAGAGTACACGACAAAGCGTGGTATCTATACATATGCCAACACAAGAAGTACACATACAAAGTTATCACAGGATATTATAAAGTATTACACATGACGTGTGCATTACATCATAACCAAGTCCAAAAGAATATATACAATATGTATACTAAAAGCTCACAAGTAGAAAGAGGATCTCGTGAGTCAAAAGGAGAGAGTCTGGCACGAGGACCGGAGCTAATCTGCCTGCTCACTAAAGAAAGCCTGATCTTCGGTGGATGGCTCCACTTCGACCCAAGCCTCGGAATCTGAATATGCAAATCCAAGGGATCAAGACATATAACAATGAACAATATATATGGCCAAATGGCTAGGATACATGAATAAAGAAAACTGGAACGGTCTAATGAATATAAACCAACAGGTAAGGAAAGCATATATAACTGAAGTCAGAAAGAAATGAATGCATAGCTCTAGTCTATTATTATTATTACTTGCTTTACTGTGATATCTAGCTATGTGACCCAGCGTCCCAGCGCACATAGATCCATATCCTAGTAACTTAAGGTTGTTATTGGAAACAGCGGGGGTATCGACGAACTATGTTTACAGTGGACCCCGTACATGCCCGGGATAACGGTCCAGGATTGTTCCGTTGCTTGGTGACGGAAGCCAGCCGCTAGGCTATTCAGGAGGGTCTTATGTATGCCCTTAGTCATGACTGATTCAGGAATAGGGAGCAAGCACTCCCCTCGGTCCCCTGGTGTACCGCAGGTTAGACCGGAATATGATTGTACAATATACCTACTACCACTGTAAACACGAACACGTATCGATATCCGCATATTTCCCCCGACCCATATGTAAGTTGGTGCTTTTTATAGGAAAGTCAAGTGTATCATGCTTTGTTTTAAGAGATGGCATGATGGGTGGTGATATTTACTATTTACATGTCATGATACAAGGATATGCAATAACAAGTCATGAGGTAACAAGAGATACATCTATTCAGTAATAGGTCATGTAATATCAGTATTGAAGCATGAACAAGCAAGATATAATACACATGTAACAAGCATAAGAACCAAATTCAGAACAGAAATTAACTATGACACACAGTCAGAATTAGTCGACTAGGGGTAAGGGTTAGTCGACTAATAAGGGTCTCTAGTCGACTAACAGTCTGGGTTAGTCGATTAAAACAAGGATACAGAGAGTTGGAATTCTGTTTCAGGGAAAGTTAGTCGACTAGGGTTGTAAGGGTAGTCGACTAACAGGGAACTATTAGTCGACTAATGGATACTTAAGTCGACTAAGTCTGTTGATACAGAAAGTTGGATTTCTGGTCCAGGGAGGATTAGTCGACTAGGAGGATTCAGGAGTCGACTAATAGGGATTTCCAGAGAGTTGAGATTTAGGTCCAGAAAAGATTAGTCGACTGATATTTGGGGTAAGTCGACTAATACTGTGTTTTCCAGAAAAGCTAAGTTTCAGCTAAGTGTTCTAGTCGACTAGCTCCTAGGGTAAGTCGACTAATCGTGGGAAAACAGTGACAGAACAGATTTTCTGGAAATTGTGTTTGATGGTTCAATTCATGGTTTTTTGGTGACCTAGGTGTACAAGAGGTGTAGATACAAGTGTTCTAGGGCTAATTCAAGTCTTGGTGAGTGAAATACTCACTTGGAACCGTTTGATTGAAGCTCTACGAGTCCGGAAAGAGTGTGGTCGACGGATAGCTCCCAAATGATCCTTGGCGACGAAGAGAGCTACGATCCAAGCTCCAAAGTAGAAGCTTGAGCTGGAGGGGAAGAGCTTGGGGAGTTCTTGGAGCTAGGGTTCAGTTTGAGGAAGGAGAGGGTTTGGTGAGAGCTTCTCTCACTTGAGTTGAAATGAGAAAGAAAAAGATTAAAGTGTAAAGGGAAAGTCTTATATAGGTTTGGGATTTTGTAAAGGGGTTGGAATTAAGATAGAAGTGAGGGGTTTTCTTGCAAAAAAGGAGGGGTGAGGTGTCCCTCACCTGGCCACTTGGCCGGCTGTGGGAGAGAGAGAGAGTGAGTGGGGTTAGGTGGGGAAGTGAGTGGGAAATGAGGTGGCATTTGTGGAATTTTGGGATTTTTGAAAAAATGTCCGAAATTCAAGTATCTCGGAATGACCTGAAAATTTTACCAAAAATCAAGAATAAGATTTGAAGACTCATGGTGAAATTCGTTTGAAGAAATAATTTATAGTTTTAGAATTAAAAATCCCGGAATCGGTTATCTGCCCACTCCGTTGGAATTTTCATAAATTCATAAAATTCTCAGAAAAAGTATTTAGATAGAAAATATGATTCTAAGAAATAAAGTCTAAAGGACTTTCTAGAAATTCCTAGTAGTTTGTGAATTAAAAATCCGAGAATCGATCAGCGACACTGGTCGACACCGGTTTTGAAAATATTTAATTAATTTCAGGAAAATTCCGGAAAATCATATAAAATCCAAAGTACAGGAAAATGACATTTGGAACTGAAATCGGTCGAATACAGGAAGTAATTCGGAAAAATACGATAGGGAAACTGAATACGCAACTAAGTACGTATTCCGGGAACGGGGTATTACAATCTACCCACCTTACAAAAATTTCGTCCTCGAAATTTCGTAAAGTGAAAGGGAACAGATAAATAAGGACAAGAAGGAAGATAACGGTAGATAAGAATAAGGATAAGAACAAGAATCGGAATAAGAAGGAAGAGTCTTACCAATCAAGTTGTGAAGAGATGAGGGTAACGCTCACGGATGGCATCTTCTCGCTCCCACGTGGCCTCTCCAGGGGCATGCCTGTTCCAAGACACCAACACTAATGGTATAGCCTTGTTCTTCAATGTCTTCACACTCTTATCCAAAATGGCCATCGGCTCCTCCTGGTACGATAAATCTGGCTGCAGTTCCAGTTCTGAATGGTCCAAAATATGACTATCATCCTTCACATACTTCCTCAACTGTGATACGTGGAAAACATTGTGAACTCCGTCCAAAGATGGCGGTAATGCCAATCTATAAGACACATCTCCCACTCGATCCAAAATCTCAAATGGGCCGATATATCTTGGACTTAACTTTCCACGAGTACCGAACCGGATTACTCCCTTGGTAGGTGATATCCTCAAGAATACATGATCTCCTGCCTGGAACTCCAATGGCCTTCTCCGAGTGTCAGCCCAACTCTTCTGCCGACTCTGCGCTGCCCTGAGGTGATCCCTGATGATTCTGACTTTCTCTGTGGTCTGAATCAGAATCTCTGGCCCCAAAAGTCTTCTCTCACCGACTTCATCCCAACAAATCGGTGACCTGCACTTCCTCCCATACAATGCCTCAAAAGGTGCCATCTTGATACTTGCCTGATAACTGTTATTATAAGAAAACTCAGCTAAGTGAAGATGGTCTTCCCAAGATCCCTGGAACTCAATCATGCAGGCCCGCAACATATCCTCAAGAATCTGGATGGTCCTCTCAGATTGTCCGTCTGTCTGAGGATGATATGATGTACTGAACTTCAGACGAGTCCCTAGACTTTCTTGGAGACTCTCCCAGAAATGAGATCTGAATCTGGTGTCTCTGTCTGAAACAATACTAACTGGAACTCCATGCAGACGAACTACCTCCTTCATGTACTTGTCCGCCAAAACCTCTGTTGACTGACCTACCCTGAATGGTATGAAGTGAGCTGACTTGGTGAGGCGATCAATGATTACCCACACCGCATTATTACCCTTAGGACTACGAGGCAATGCCGTAACAAAATCCATGGTAATGTGCTCCCACTTCCACTCGGGAATCGGTAAAGGTTGCAGAAGTCCCGCTGATCTCTGATGCTCAATCTTAACCTGCTGACAAACCAAGCACCTGGCAACAAACTGAGCTATCTCCCTCTTCATAGCATTCCACCAAAACTGCTTCTTCAAGTCCTGATACATCTTGTTTCCCCCTGGGTGTATGGAATATGCTGAACTGTGAGCCTCTGCCAAAATCTTCTGCCGAACCTCTCCTTGGGGAACACAAAGTCTGCTACCAAAATATAAGGCACCATCCGGATGAATACTGATATCAGTCCTCAATCCAGCCTCTACCTGAGCTCGGAACTGCTGCAATCTGGGGTCTTCCTTCTGAGCTTCCTTGATCTCATCTATTAATGTTGACTGAATCTGCAAAGCCATGAGCTGTCCTGCCTCCTCAGCTCCTCGAACCAACATCAAGTCCAATCTGATAACGTCCTGAATCAACTCCTTCTGCTGAGTGATTTGGACAAGCACCCTATTCTCTGGCATCCTGCTCAGTGCATCCGGTACTGTATTGACCTTGCCTGGATGGTATTGCAAGTCAATATCATAGTCCGCCATCAGCTCCAGCCACCGCCTCTGCCTCATGTTCAACTCCTTCTGTGAGAAAATATACTTGAGGCTCTTGTGATCCGTGTATATCAACACCTTATCTCCCAGAAGATAATGCCTCCAAATCTTCAAAGCAAATATAACAGCTGCTAGCTCCAAGTCATGAGTTGGGTAGTTCCGCTCATGAGGCTTCAGTTGCCTAGATGCATATGCTATAACATGATCATGTTGCATAAGCACACACCCCAGGCCTTTCCCTGATGCATCACTGAATATGACCATCCCTCCTCTCCCTGAGGGAGTCTTCAAGATCGGAGCTGAAATGAGTCTCTGCTTCAACTGCTCAAATGCCAAAGCACATTCTTCTGTCCATATGTACCTCTCTCCTTTCCGGGTGAGCTTGGTCAACGGAGCTGCAATCCTAGAGAAATCCTGGACAAAGCGCCTGTAATATCCGGCTAGCCCAAGAAAACTCTTAATCTCAGTCACCGTCTCCGGAATAGGCCAATTCTTCACTGCTTGGACTTTGCTGGGATCCACCGAGATTCCTTCTGCTGAAACAATGTGCCCAAGGAAGGCTATACTGTCCAACCAGAAGTCACACTTGCTCCTCTTGGCATGAAGCTGCTCCTGCTGGAGGGTCTGCAACACAATCCTCAAGTGTTCTGCATGCTCCTTGTTGTTCTTGGAATAGATCAAGATGTCATCTATGAAGACAACAACGAACTGATCCAGGTAGGGCGAGAACACTCGGTTCATCAAATCCATGAAAACTGCAGGGGCATTGGTGACTCCGAAAGGCATAACTAGAAATTCATAGTGGCCATAACGGGTCCTGAATGCCGTCTTCGGGATATCCTCTGTCTTCATCCTTAGCTGATGGTACCCCGACTGCAAATCCAACTTAGAGAATACCCGGGCTCCATGAAGCTGATCAAACAAATCATCAATCCTTGGCAAGGGATACTTGTTCTTGATGGTAACCTTGTTCAATTCCCTGTAATCAATACAAAGTCTCTTACCACCATCCTTCTTGTTCGCCAATAGCACTGGAGCTCCCCATGGTGAAGCACTTGGCCGAATCAATCCCTTATCAGAGTACTCCTGCAGCTGCTTCTTCAGAATCTCTAGCTCCGTCGGTGCCATCCTGTACGGAGCCTTAGATATAGGAGCCGTCCCAGGCACAGTATCAATTGAGAACTCGATCACCCTTTTTGGTGGCAGTCCTGAGATCTCAGCAAACACTCCTGGAAATTCATCCCACACCGGTACTCCTTTCTGAACCTCTGAAGTAGTCAACCGAGTCTTTCTCTTGGTAGACTTCACCTCACCACAAAATTGAAATTCCGGTTGACGGCGAATCCTGAAAATAATCTTCTTCTCCCTACAGTCAATGACTGCATGGTACTGACTGAGCCAGGTCATGCCTAAGATTACGTCGTACCCTTTAGTGTCTAGCACGAGCATATCTATGGCCAAGGTCTTATCACAAAGTTCCACTGGACAATCAGCACAGACCCTAGAAGACATGACTACTCCATTCCCGGTACTAATCTCCCATTTGTGGTCTAACACTTTAACAGGTATAGAAAGCAATGCCACAAAATGATCTGAGATAAAACAATGCGAAGCACCGGAATCGAAGAGGGCTAAAACAGGTTGAGAATGCACTCTGATATTACCTGTTATCACCTCCTCAGAAGTCTCAGCTTCCACTTCCGTCAAGTTGTAGGCTTGACCTCTTCCACGCCCTGCTGCTGTCCTAACTCCCCTCTGGACTGGGCGAACAACATGCTGTGGAGGAAGGGGAAGAGCTCTCCTCATCACTGGTCCCTGATTCCTCTGCCCAAGTGGCCCTGGAAGTGCTCTCTGTCCATTGGGTCCTGGAAGTGCTGGCAAAGCTTGACCGGCTATCCCCAATCTCCTGTGCGGACAGGCTTCTATAGAATGATCCCTGGATCCACACACCAAACACAAACCATTTGCCCTACGGCAATTCTGACGAATGTGGCCCGGTTTCTGACAATAACTGCAGAAGGTCGATGGTTGGCCCGCCTGGTAAGGAGCTGGTCTGAATTGCTGCCTCATCTGCACCTTCGCTGCTCTGAATGGGCCTCCTCTCCCCATTGGTGGAAACGGCCTCTTCATGGCCTGGTTCCTCATCTGATCCTCTTGCTTCTTCTCCAACCCACGCTCCACTTCCCGAGCTATGGTAATAACCTCTGAATAAGTCTTCAGCTGTTGGGGCATCAAGAAGACCTGTATGTCCATCTGCAGGCCCTGCTGGAACCTACTTGCCCGCTTCTCCTCATCCGTCACCATGTACGGTGCAAAGCAGCTCAATCTAAGAAACTCTGCAGCATACTCGTCCACGGACTTGCTCCCTTGCTGAAGCCTGATAAACTGCTCTTCCATGTCCTTCTGGGCAGTAGCTGGGAAGAATCTGGCATAGAAGCTCTTGGAGAATGTGTCCCAGGTGACAGGCTTCTCCAGTCTGGCCTCTTCAGCAAGCCACCAAGTTCTAGCAACATCTTTCAACTGAATCTTGGCGACCTCAACTTGGTTCTCCTTTGGTACCCTGGCTGCATTCAGCAGATCTGTGGTATCTGTCAACCACTGTTCAGCATCCAAGGGCTTCTCTTCTCCCGTGAAGATGGCTGGTTGCAGCCTCCTGAAGTCCGATACATTTCCGGGCCTCTGCTCCTTCGGTGCTGCCAATTCTTGCCTGAGGAGTTCAGTCTGCTGCTGCTGGTTTCTCCATCATAGTCTGAATGACTCTCAGAATATCCACATTCTCCCCTGTAGGTCCATTCGATGCTTGCCCCGAGTGGTTACGGCCCGTCCTTCTCTCCATACCGATTGGTGAAAGATAACTGGAATTGGAAAAATGGAAGGAATTTAGGACACAAGGGATGGAATCAAGGAGGAATCAAGAAGGACTAGATAACTTTGTACATTGTAGTTGGCATCAGCAAATTATTAATTTGCTGCTTGATTGCACTTTAGGTGTGAGAGCCTAGGCTCTGATACCAACCTGTAACGCCCCGATTCCACAGATACGGGGACGTCACTGCGACGTATATACGTAGGCCAGAAATTGCCCCACGCGTATATACGCTAAGCAAAAAGTACAACAAGAAACAGAGTACACGACAAAGCGTGGTATCTATACATATGCCAACACAAGAAGTACACATACAAAGTTATCACAGGATATTATAAAGTATTACACATGACGTGTGCATTACATCATAACCAAGTCCAAAAGAATATATACAATATGTATACTAAAAGCTCACAAGTAGAAAGAGGATCTCGTGAGTCAAAAGGAGAGAGTCTGGCACGAGGACCGGAGCTAATCTGCCTGCTCACTAAAGAAAGCCTGATCTTCGGTGGATGGCTCCACTTCGACCCAAGCCTCGGAATCTGAATATGCAAATCCAAGGGATCAAGACATATAACAATGAACAATATATATGGCCAAATGGCTAGGATACATGAATAAAGAAAACTGGAACGGTCTAATGAATATAAACCAACAGGTAAGGAAAGCATATATAACTGAAGTCAGAAAGAAATGAATGCATAGCTCTAGTCTATTATTATTATTACTTGCTTTACTGTGATATCTAGCTATGTGACCCAGCGTCCCAGCGCACATAGATCCATATCCTAGTAACTTAAGGTTGTTATTGGAAACAGCGGGGGTATCGACGAACTATGTTTACAGTGGACCCCGTACATGCCCGGGATAACGGTCCAGGATTGTTCCGTTGCTTGGTGACGGAAGCCAGCCGCTAGGCTATTCAGGAGGGTCTTATGTATGCCCTTAGTCATGACTGATTCAGGAATAGGGAGCAAGCACTCCCCTCGGTCCCCTGGTGTACCGCAGGTTAGACCGGAATATGATTGTACAATATACCTACTACCACTGTAAACACGAACACGTATCGATATCCGCATATTTCCCCCGACCCATATGTAAGTTGGTGCTTTTTATAGGAAAGTCAAGTGTATCATGCTTTGTTTTAAGAGATGGCATGATGGGTGGTGATATTTACTATTTACATGTCATGATACAAGGATATGCAATAACAAGTCATGAGGTAACAAGAGATACATCTATTCAGTAATAGGTCATGTAATATCAGTATTGAAGCATGAACAAGCAAGATATAATACACATGTAACAAGCATAAGAACCAAATTCAGAACAGAAATTAACTATGACACACAGTCAGAATTAGTCGACTAGGGGTAAGGGTTAGTCGACTAATAGGGGTCTCTAGTCGACTAACAGTCTGGGTTAGTCGACTAAAACAAGGATACAGAGAGTTGGAATTCTGTTTCAGGGAAAGTTAGTCGACTAGGGTTGTAAGGGTAGTCGACTAACAGGGAACTATTAGTCGACTAATGGATACTTAAGTCGACTAAGTCTGTTGATACAGAAAGTTGGATTTCTGGTCCAGGGAGGATTAGTCGACTAGGAGGATTCAGGAGTCGACTAATAGGGATTTCCAGAGAGTTGAGATTTAGGTCCAGAAAAGATTAGTCGACTGATATTTGGGGTAAGTCGACTAATACTGTGTTTTCCAGAAAAGCTAAGTTTCAGCTAAGTGTTCTAGTCGACTAGCTCCTAGGGTAAGTCGACTAATCGTGGGAAAACAGTGACAGAACAGATTTTCTGGAAATTGTGTTTGATGGTTCAATTCATGGTTTTTTGGTGACCTAGGTGTACAAGAGGTGTAGATACAAGTGTTCTAGGGCTAATTCAAGTCTTGGTGAGTGAAATACTCACTTGGAACCGTTTGATTGAAGCTCTACGAGTCCGGAAAGAGTGTGGTCGACGGATAGCTCCCAAATGATCCTTGGCGACGAAGAGAGCTACGATCCAAGCTCCAAAGTAGAAGCTTGAGCTGGAGGGGAAGAGCTTGGGGAGTTCTGGAGCTAGGGTTCAGTTTGAGGAAGGAGAGGGTTTGGTGAGAGCTTCTCTCACTTGAGTTGAAATGAGAAAGAAAAAGATTAAAGTGTAAAGGGAAAGTCTTATATAGGTTTGGGATTTTGTAAAGGGGTTGGAATTAAGATAGAAGTGAGGGGTTTTCTTGCAAAAAAGGAGGGTGAGGTGTCCCTCACCTGGCCACTTGGCCGGCTGTGGGGGAGAGAGAGAGTGAGTGGGGTTAGGTGGGGAAGTGAGTGGGAAATGAGGTGGCATTTGTGGAATTTTGGGATTTTTGAAAAAATGTCCGAAATTCAAGTATCTCGGAATGACCTGAAAATTTTACCAAAAATCAAGAATAAGATTTGAAGACTCATGGTGAAATTCGTTTGAAGAAATAATTTATAGTTTTAGAATTAAAAATCCCGGAATCGGTTATCTGCCGACTCCGTTGGAATTTTCATAAATTCATAAAATTCTCAGAAAAAGTATTTAGATAGAAAATATGATTCTAAGAAATAAAGTCTAAAGGACTTTCTAGAAATTCCTAGTAGTTTGTGAATTAAAAATCCGAGAATCGATCAGCGACACTGGTCGACACCGGTTTTGAAAATATTTAATTAATTTCAGGAAAATTCCGGAAAATCATATAAAATCCAAAGTACAGGAAAATGACATTTGGAACTGAAATCGGTCGAATACAGGAAGTAATTCGGAAAATACGATAGGGAAACTGAATACGCAACTAAGTACGTATTCCGGGAACGGGGTATTACATGAACTATGAGATCTCGGAGGAAGCATGGACTGGCAAAGAGGTTAACCTGAATCACCTACTTACTTTTAGTTGTATCTCATATATCCATGTGGAGCTAGATCACAGAAACAAGTTAGATCCAAAGTCCAACAGATTCATCTTCATTGAGTACGGAGGAAGCGAGTACGACTATTGGTTTTGGGATTCAGAAGACCCTTAAGCATAAGGATATGGTAATCAATGAGAAGAAGATGTACAAGGACTTGCTGACGGAGAGGAACACTTCAGAGAAGGATCCCAGAGTGGCATCTCAGAGCACTCCGTAACACCATGATGGTGCAGACTTGGAGTTCGTTGAACTTAATTATGTTCCTTTGAAGAAGGTTCAGAGCATTCTGGAAGGGAATGAGGAACTCCGAGCAGAGCCTCCGACATCCAAAAGCGAGTTGAGGCATCAACCAGGATGACTAGAGCTTCAAAGAGATATTATCCTTCCTTTCACTATCTGTTGTTGATTGACAGTGGCAAGCACGAGTGTTATGAGGAGGCTTTGCATGTGGAAGACAAGGTCAAGTGGGAGCTTGTTATGGATGATGAGACGGAGTCTCTCATGGAGAACCAAACATGAGTTTGGTTGAACTATCAACGAGCAAGCGCTGCATAACAAGTCGGTCTGTCGGTTGAAGGAAGAGCACGATGGCACCAAGAAGTACAAGGAGAGGATGGTTGTGAAGGGATTTCAGCAGTGAAAAGGTATTGACTTTAACAAAGCTTCTCTCTTGCTGTGAAGCTTACTACAACTAGATCTGTTCTGAGCATTGTGACAACAAAAGACTTGCATATAAAACAACAGGATGTTAAAACTGCATTTTTAGATGGCGATTTGAAGGACGGCATCTATATGATGCAGTCATAGGGCTATGTCATGCCAAGAAAGGAGCAATTGGTCCACAAGTTCGAGAAGAGTCTCTATGGTTTGAAACAGGATCTGAGGCAGTGGTATCTGAAGTTCGACAGATTCATTACTAGTAGTGGATTCACAAAACTGCAGGCTGATCACGGTTGCTATTAAAAGTGCTTTGAGAATTCCTACATCATACTACTACTATATGTAGATGATATGTTTGTTGCCGGATCAAGCAAGAAGAAAATTGTGAATCTCAAGACTAAGTTAGCGAAAGAATTCTCAATGAAGAACTTGGGTCCAGCGAAGAAAATTCTTGGAATAAGGATTAACAGAGAGAAATGAGGTTGTTGAAGATATCACAAGTCGAGTGCGTGGAGAAGATGCTGAAGAGATTTAACATGACAGATGCTAAACCTGTAAACTTCCTGCTCGGAGGTCGCTTCAAGCTCTGAAAGACACATGCTCTGAAAATGGAAGGTGAGAAGGCTCTCATGTCTAATATGTCATATGCATTAGCTGTGGGCAATTTGATGTATGTTATGGTCTATACGAGACTAGACATTGCTTAAACAGTGGGAGTTTTTAGCAGGTATATTAAACAACTTGATTTCATGGTGTGCGAAGGTCACTAGGCTCGACTACTAACGGATCGTGAGAGGAGACTCACAATATATAGAGGCAAC
Organism: Agave tequilana; assembly: GCA_038442645.1. Classification (NCBI taxonomy): domain Eukaryota; kingdom Viridiplantae; phylum Streptophyta; class Magnoliopsida; order Asparagales; family Asparagaceae; genus Agave; species Agave tequilana. The sequence goes on along the minus strand of JAVJIF010013959.1, from coordinate 22,916 downwards.
TGACTTTTCATGGAGGCTGACTTGTCGCAATTTGTGAGTTCTAGCAAGAGTTTCATTCTTCTTTTATGAGAGCCTCTTTCCCCTTCTATGACGGGGTTCATTTCAAGCTATTATGAAAGCTTATGGGCTTTTTCCTCTAAAAATTGAAGTGGGAAACCTATTCAGCTATGATGAATTAATCAGTTTTGGACCATCAATCTTCAAAGTTTTCGGATGAGTTATGTGTTTTGCGAAGAAAATGCATGAGCCGTTTTCTTAGCCAATGAAGATGCATATGGAGATGTGTTGGGTACTCCGAGACTAATCTTCCAATACAGTTACAACATACGTCTGGAGCAGATTGGGAAATCTGCTTTTTCCCTCGTCGAGTGAGATAGCGTTTATCTATCAAAAATGAAAAAGAAAAAGAAAAGAGGTGTGAGATTAACTCCTATGAATAAAGGTGATTACACAGGATATAAGTCTAACCTTTTTTAAATTAGCTCAAATGGGGTCTAAATAAAATTTTATTTAAATTTATATCCAATCACTTCCCTACTCAATGTGCAGCTATTTCACATAATTCATCTTATTTATACCAGAATTCCCTTTGTACGGTTCTCACATGGATGAGTTGAGGGAGGAGGAGCTACAGTTTTGACACAGATGAGCTTTTCAACTTGCTAGCTACAATGTTAATGAACTGAACCAACGCAGATGCATGGGGACTTTGCTTGATAAATAAAGATATCCCCAACTCATGCAAGACTAAGCACGAGAATAATTTCATCTTTCTTAATATCCTCTTCATAATATACATAATAATAAAGATTAGTAGAACAAACCAAGGGGGAATTTTCATGACCTAAAAACCAAGTTGTTCTTTGTTTTCCGCAGCGAAGATCATTTTGATTCTCAAAGCAGATCAGTATCCAAGCAAGAACTCAACTTGAGGGGAGATACATCACCACTATGAAACAATATATTGAAGTATTGAGAAGCTACATAAATGAATGCTTACACCTTTCATGTGTTAAAAGGAAAGAAAATATATGAAAGAAAGCATCAGTCTCTTTTGTATTTGTATATGTCGAGTCTATTCTCTCCAAAAAAAAGTGAAGAAAGCATCACTTCTCTCAACACACTGGAAGCCACTGTACACTCCCACTGCTTGATCATTTTCACATCCACAGCGATGTCAGCATGGGGAGTCTCGATAACCAGTGAAGCACCGATGACTATACCTCTAACTTGTATGACTGTTGGTGATGACAAGCAGAGAACTTAGGACTACTCAATTCGAAGTCTTCTTGGTGTTGGCATATGTTATCTTACAGAAGAAATTTTTAGCGAGTTGTTCTCAAACAAGCCTTCGGCAATCCATACTTCTTTTGCTGAGAAAGACGTTGCCTCCATGGGTCATTGTGCAGCTTATAGTGCAATACCTGTTCACTCACCATTTGTGAAGTTAGTAGACCATAATCATCACAAGAAGAATCCTACTCCACTAGAATGGGAGTACAAGAATGTACAATTGTGCAAAAAAATAAAACACACTCGCACGCGCACGCGCACACACACAAAGAGAGAATAAGTTCTTGGGGAAAGATATGAAGATGAATCATTCCCGTTCAAATTCAATATTAAGCATCGAAGATTCACTCCATTTGAGTTAGATCTACATTGTTTAAAGTACTTAAAAATAAGTTTGCTTATACATCAAGTAAGCACAGAATAAACGACATAAACAATGAGTTGGTTAGTTTTACAGTGTAAAATATTTGAAACCTAGCAAAAGTTGATTGGTGAGGGAGTTTAAATATTTAAATCATGATCAAATGGTCGGACTGAGAATTTGTTTGTCTAAAGTTATAGATCTAAGTAATATGCTATTTTCAGCCGTCCATTTTATACCTACTTGATGAACGGACAAAAAAAACAACACAACGCTTGATTTTTTGTTTTTATTTACTTAAAATAATGTAGATTAACTTCAACAGAGTGAATCTTGTATTTGAATGTCATAGCATTGAATTTAAGTGGGAAGAATTCACGCTCAAATTCTTCCGGAAGAAGCCATATGTGTGTGAGAGAAATATGCATATTAGATGATAGCAAATGGAGTCTATCCGCTATAGGGATGGCAATTTGACCCGTACTCGCGGGGACCCGACCCGAATGGGGCGGGTTTTTTGATCGTTAGCCAGGTTCGGGACGGGTAACGGGGAAAACCTGAAATAACGAAGGCCGGGGCGGGGCGGGTACGGTAAAGCATTGCCCCGTCCCGTTTCCTGCCCCGTACCCGCCTTCTATTTTTTCATATAAAGAGTATAATAATATTATATATATACATCTACGTAAATAACCCAACTTTTAACACTAATTACGAATATGCCATTCCCCATAAATATCTAAACCAAATGGTCCAAAATCCAAATACAATCTGCCCTAAAAGTTTGAGCCCAGTACACGATTTCAGGTCGGGTCGGATCGGGTCAGGTATTTTTATTACCCGTCGGGGCGGGGATGGGGGTGATTGTGAAATACCCAATGGGGTCTGGGGCGGGGACGGGGCGAGTTTTGGGATTTCGGGTATGGGGACAGGGTGTTCAATACCCGGCCCCGACCCGCCCCGTTGCCATCCCTAATCTGCTGTGTTAAGGTGGCATAATCTCAGTCTGAGATCTAGGTTAAGAGAACTTTGCAAAAAAAACACCCCATCAACTATAGTCTACATCCCCCAATTAATCTCTCAGTACTTTGAAAAAAAAACCCTCAACTATGATCCCCACCCCCCAATTAATCTCCCTCTTTCGCTGCATCCTGTTGCCGGAATGGGAGCGACGGAAGAGAAGAGGAGCGAGAGAGCGGCAACAACAGCAATGGGAGAGGAGAGGAGAGAGAAGGAGGTGGCGGGGGCAACGACGAGAGAGGAGAGAGGAAAGATAGGAGAAAGAGATGGCAACAATAAGGGCGGGACTGGAGAGGAGATGAGAAAGGGCAACGACGACAGGAGAGGAGATAGAGACTCTGGTGGCAACTTAAGAGAGAACCAGGGCGGCAGCGAGGCGGCAAGGAAGAGGAGGGGGGAAAGAGAGGACTTAGATCTAGTGGCAGCTCGAGAGAGAGCGGGAGGGAGACAACGAGGCCAATGACAAGACAGGAGACGAGACGAAAGAGAGCGGTGGCGAGGGGGTGGCGACAAGAAAGAAGCTAGAGAGGGCTGGGGTGTTCTTTTTGCAAAACTAGAACTACTGGATATTTTCTGTGAAGTTACTGTGTAACACCCCGATTTTTAAAACCCTAATTAGTGCTTTAAATTTCAATTATAAGATATTACCCGATAGTCAGAGTTTATAAATTTGGTGATCTTGAAATTATTAGTGAACATTGATATATGATGATGGACACTATGTGATCACCAAGTGTGATATATGCAAGTGATGATACATAATAATATATGATTATACTTTGAGAATATGTGTGACACTCGAGTTAACAAAACACTGATTAATACTTTAATATCCACCGAATAAGATAACACCGTAATTAGAATCGGCATTGAAACCAATAATTCGTGTGATAATTATATCATCAAATTTTTGATGGAACTCGTCTGAAATGGTGAAACAAATAATTGTAGCACCCTAATTATTTAAATCTTAAATTATACTTTAAATTTCGATTAATGAGATAATATCCGGTAATTAGAACTGATAATTCATGTAATAATTATACCACTATTTAAATTGACGGAATTTATATGAAATGAAAAATTAAAAGAACAAACTCCTATTTATTTGTAATTAATTAAAATATATGGTGGATATGAAAATGTATGTATATAAATAATACCTTGATATATACATGTATACACATGTATATACATATTTACATAATACAAGTGAAATAGTGGAATGGTAAGGTGGTGAATGAAGGAGGAAATGGGAAATTGGGTTGCCTAGGTGGCAACATAAGAGTTTTGGTTTGTCAAGAATTTAAGGTGTAAAATAAGAAAAATTCTCATTTTTTTCACACCATCTCTCTCTCTCCACATCTCTCTCTAGTTTTCGATCCTTCTCCGTCTCCTCTCTCCCTCCCTATTCATGGAGCGACGGCAAGCCACGGAGGCCAGGGGCCGACCACAGGCAGCGGGGACTTCAGTGGTGGCGCGAGGAGGCCGACTGCAACATCAACCCCCTGTCACCGCTCCCTCTCTTGCACTCTCTCTTTTCTCTCTTTCTTGGGCTCCGGCTAGTGGCAAGGAGCGTCAAAGGAGGCGCGTGGCGCAACAGCACCGGTCGGCAACAGGCTAAGCCCAGCGGCCACGGCGCGGGGGAGAGCAGCGCACAAAGGTGTTGTCGATGCTGCTATTGTTGTGTTTGTTTTCAGGTTTCAAAGAATCAACCCGAACTCGATCCAATTTGAAACCGATCTGAACCCGTTACGGAGCCGACCCGCTTTATAAACGTAAAATTTCATTTAAACCTGATAGACTAAATAATCATTTTTGTGGCCCTGAAAAGTAACAGTAGCCCCTATATATTCTTAGTTATTACGTATCTAACCCTGTTTCATATTTTATGAATACCCGGGTGATATCTCCGTCATTTGGAGCCCGATTCACACGATTTTCGAGCTGTTGTATTCGTGAAAACGAGAGATACGCATTCGAGGTGTTGGTAAATGAATCGGGTTTTCGAGAAACTATTTGACCAAGAGGTGGGTGCAAATTATCGAACCAAGATTTATTCTAATAATTAGCTGATAAACTTAATTGTGAATGTATGAATGGATGGGTAAGACTAATTTGTGACTTGTGACAAGTTATGAACACAAACTTGAAAAGAATCGAACACTTGATTTTTAAAGGAAAGTGGACTTTAAATTATTAGCAAGGCAAAGTGATCATGCATGAATGATTGTTGAGATAACCCTAACTACTGGGAAATGAACAAAAATATTCTTAGTATATGTATAATTGATACTATAAGAAATCTCGAAAATTTACCCGATAATTGAGAAAATAAATAACAAACACCTGATTGTAAATTGTTACTTGATTGTTATGGATATGGATGTGTGTATGTGTATGGTATTTGTATGTGTGTGTATATAATTTGTGATATATCGTATAACCAGAGAAAAGTTGATAATTGATTGTTAAATGCTTATTGATTGATATGTTTGGTGGCAAGTGTGCACATGTGTCATGTATGTATAAGTTTTGATATGACGGAGTATATAGCGTAGAATAAAGATTAACTATAATCATTCAGGGTCAGAAGGGGAATGCTCAAATGGTATACGATATACATTGTGGGTCAAAAGGAGAGTGCTCAAATGGTATGTGCCTGGAATATACACACACACACATAAATTCTAATTATATCTGGATAAGAATTGAATCAATTTTGTATTAGAATATGATGTTACCAAGAAGTGTACCTTCGAGTATGTACTATGTAGCTATATTTCATTATTAAAATTAAATGTTGAGTTGAATTCATATGATCTAATTTAAGGATTTATAAGTAGGCGATGTCAAGCTGAAATTATTATTATATCAGGCCAGATTCCTAATTATAGAGGGGAACGTTGCCGAAATTTTTGATAAGTTTGGAGTTGATAAAAAAGATTATGAAATGGATTAATTTAATTTGGTGATTAAAAACTGAGACTATTGCATACTGTATCTTAGCATCTGGGCTGATATGCTGCCACCTCAGCGCCAACTGATGGCTCCATAAGGTGCCATCTAATATACCCCCCCCTCTCTCTCTCTCTCTCTCTCTCTCTATATATATATATATATATATATATATATATATATATATATATATATATATATATATATTTAATATAGCCATTTCTAGAACCGTCCACCTAAAATGAATTATCTGCTAATATGGCTCAAATGAAGCAAGAGATTATTGCAGAAATTAAGGACCAAAATCAATAGGCTTTATTTTTAATAATTTGGGCATGCCCATTAATTTCTAAGTGCAGGAATAACACTTAAAAGTTTACAAAGGAAATTTTTTTGGATCTTTAATAAACCTACACTTTTTCTTATTTAATTTCCAAACTTACCTGGTCGGAAAACAAAAATTTTGCTGACCACACGACTTTTGTGTAGTCTGCAACATTTTAGCCAATATGAAGGGTCAACATAGTAGGTTTGGAGATATTAATGGATAGAATGATATTACACGAACTAAAGATTTTCCCACGGACTTTTAGATTCAGAAGTTTTTATTTGAGAGGCTGCATAATTATTGGCCACAGTACATGCTATACTTGTCGAACAAGGTAGCTGGCGCAGAAGGATCAATATGACCATTAACTGGAGATTAACTTTCATTAAGCATGATTGGAAGCAAGGTTTGATGATAACTCGATCAACATCGATACATATCGGTCTTATCGCAGCAAATGTCAAGCAGGCTGATCCAATCCAACTGAAACTGCAATATTGGCTAATAATGATTGATACGAGGAGATCTAAGGTTTGACATACCAAAAGTTGAAACTTTACTTATAATAGTTGAAACTTTACCTTTTTCAAAAAGCAGTCCAAAGGTTAATATCAGAAATAGAATATGTTACACTATTTGGTGAGAAGTCTGGAGGACATTCTCATGGTGGAGGTTATTCTGATGGAAGATTTGGTGGCAAAGATTCCTTTGAAAGAACATGTCACTATTGCAAGGAAGTCTATTACACCAAGAACAATTGCTAGAAACTACATGAGAAGTCAATTCGAGCTGCTAATATAGCTACAACTTAAGAGTAGAGAGATTCCAGGAGTATAACAGATAAGGAGTTTACATCCCAATATTTTCAGTAGTTTCAGATATTTCAGGCTGTCCAGATGTCATCTTCTTTCTCCACAGCTACTCTGATCTGGATAGGTAACTCCACAGTTTACATTACATTATCTTCTCCTCGCATGTGGGTTATAAATTGGGGAGTTTGGGATCATATGTCAAACAAAGTTATATTGTCATCTCTTAATTCTGGTATATTGGCAGATTCTATATCTTCTGTACAAAGTCAAAGCGTTGTTAATGCTATGTTTCAAAGTTCTCCTTTAATTTGCTATCAATCAGTATAATTACTAGATTCTTAAATCGTTGTGACATTCTTTCCCACACATTTTGTATTTTAAGAACTTCAAATGAGAGACGATTTACATATGGCGTGAATGTGATGATTGTATTATCTGAACTTGGATTCCAAATAGGTGGCATATTCTACTTCTATGTCTACTTTTGATCAACATTATCGATTAGGACATTCATATTTATAAGTTTTGAAATTTTTAGTTCATGAGTTAAATCATGTTATATTTTTACATTGTAAGTCCTATCAACTAGGTAAGCATCATCATATATCTCATCCTAATAGAATTAATAAAAGGGCTAACAACCCATTTGCTTTAGTTCATTCAAATGTATGGAGTCATTGTCTAATAATGTTAAATTTTGATTTCAAGTATTTTATAATTTTTGTAGATGATTATTCTCAACTCACTTAGATGCATTAACAAAAAAAATATTATGTTTTCTATCTTTTGAAACTTTTGTACTAAAATGAAGAAATAATTTAATATTTCTATAAAAATCTTGAGAACTGATAATGCTAAGATTTTTTCATTTTATGTTTTCAAACTTCATGTCTTAACATGGTATTATGTAACAGTTTTTATTTTTATCCCTCAACAAACTGGGTTGCTGAGCATGAAAACCAGTTTTGCTTAAGGTTGCACACACATTATTTATTCACTTGTGGATATCTAAATAGTTTGGGAGATGCTGTTCTTACGCATTTTTTTTGATTAACCACACGCACTCAGCTATTCGAGACAGTTAGATTCTATACTCAGCTCTATGTCCGCAAAATAATTTGTTTCCTTTATCTCACAAATTATTTGGATTTGTATGTTTTTTACATAATAATGATTCTCATAAAAATAAGTTAGACCCATGTGTTGTTAAAAGTGTTTTTTTTGAATATTCACGGACTCAGAAGGGATATAAGTGTTATTGTGCAGAACTGAATGTTTTATAATATCTGCTATTGTGACAGTTTTGAGTTTAAGCCATACTTTGATATTGTGTCTCATTCTTCTGAGTCCAGTAAAGACTTTTTGCATTTTTTTTAGTTCAAGAATGTTTTATTAATAACACTGTATCATTAAACATTACATATCAGGACATTTTGCCTCTTAAATATGGAGAACCAACCAAAGTCTATACAAGATGAGTTGTACTGTGCCAGTGCATACACTGTAGTGTCATCTACTATTTCAGTTTTACTTCACATTCTAGTGAGAATGTTTTTCCCTTCGATGATATTACTCTCGTTCTTTCTGATTCAGTTCTGATATCATGAGATGATTTAGATTATGAAAATTAGAGAGTTGATGAGTTTTTCTCTATAATCCTATTTATGGATGAATATAATTATAACTCCTAATAAAAATAGTACCCCTGGTAACATGTAGCAATGGTACTCCTAAAACCTAATGATTCCTAATTACAACCTCTGAGACAATTAAATTCGGGTCGGATGGTGTTTTGCTTTCATGATTTATATGATTGAGGATCCATACTTTTTATGTATTAATACGATTTGTTGTTATGTACCTTGAGGATATATATTGTTTTTAATCCTAATTCTTGATAACATACATACATACATATAGCCATATGTACATGCATGCACACATGCATGCATGCGTACATACAAACAAACATACATATTTATATATTATTTTATTATTGTATCCACGAATCTGTATCCTAGGTTCTTTAAGATTTTGTGTATCCGTATCTTGCCATGGCGGTGTCATATCCATGCCAGTGCAACATAGCTGCTTCCACTTATTTGTATTTAGGCTTAGTATCCGTCACTACATTAGCTATGATCATCATAACACTCTAGCTAGCCACTTATTGGCCTCCACTGCACATGCCCCAAACCATCTCAACTACTCCATCATTTTAATCGAAGCAATGTCTAACTTCTTACATGTCGATCCTCATATGTCGAAGAATACAGTCTGAATGTGTATTGCTTGTAACAAGAATCTAGTTCCTTACACACCTTGGATTCCACTCACTCTGCAAATTCCAAGCATAATGGCTAGTGAGCCAATATATTGAGAAACAAAAAATGTTGAAAACAATTAGACCATTTTAAGTACTTGTTGAAGAACCTAGCTGGCCAGGCTACAATAAGCTAGAGCATACAATGTTGTAACCTGAGAAATCATGGAAAAACAGGACCCATAAATTTGAGTTCATTGACACAATCTAGGAAGTAAGAACGTTTACAAAACCAAAGCTTTCAGCAACAATCCCTAATCTTTCATACATTATAAATACATCATAACCAAAGATGGTTCCATCCTACTTCTACATGGGAACAATCATGGCTTGAAGAATCATTCAATTTATTCGTATCAGAATCGGCTGACACCGAGACAGATTCAGTGATTTAGAATCGGAACATCCGGAATTGTCAGAATCAGAATGGAATCGGTCGGAATCAGTCGATTCCATTCCGATTACAGCTGACTCCAACACAACTATTATCAAATTGCAACAAATTCAGCAGTATTTTCCTGATTCTGCAATAAAAAGTTTAGTTAATTGATAGCAACTTCGCGCTACTGTTGGATTCTACCAGTCTCTTAATTTGGTACCACAAATTAGTAATGTCAAATCTTATTTTAAATTTTTTATACCTCGTGGGTATAATGATTATTCTCAAGCCGAGAGAATCATATGCTTACTTTTACTAAAAATTATAAATATTTCTTTTGATAACAATAATCTCCAAAATAGAGAAATTTGAGGGGAAAATCAAAGTTGATAATTAAACGGAGGATTAATTTGTTAGATTAATTGTTTTCTAAAAATTTATTTATTAGAAAAAATGTTAAAAATAGTTAGAAAATGCGCAATAATTTGTTGATTAAGATATAAGTAATTAATTTATTCAAGAAATATTTAGAAAATGGTTGTCATGTATATAATTAAGTAGAATATAATTAGTTTTTAGAGTAATTATACATTAATTAGTTAGATTAATTATTTAAATTTATAGAAAAATCATCACAAAATGGTTGTCGTGAATATAATTAACTAATTAATTTTAGAAAATATTAGAAAATAGTTGTGATGAATATAATTATTTTGTTAAATTAATTGTATTGTAATGTCTTTATAAATACCTTATTAATTTATGTCTTTACACCAATTCTTTGTATTGTAATGTTTTGTTCAAATGTGATTCAAATTCCATCAATTATTCTATATATATATATATATATATATATATATATATATATATATCAAAATGCTACTAATTATCTGAACAATGTTTTAAACATTTTTAATTATTTTTATAAAATTGACAAATACTGACGTCACCGAGACAAAATGGTCGATATGATCGATTGTGATACCTAAAATTGCTGCCAATTTCGATTTCGAGGTTTCGAACCCCGGTAACAATATTCTCCTCCATTGGTGAATGATTAGGGTTGTAAGTGGTATCCGAAAATACTATAACACAATTTAATTTTCAGGCACAAAATCGGATTTAGGTCTTAAATTTTAGACCAAATCCAGATCCGGTCGGATTTAGATATAGAATATTAGACTGAAACTGGATTTGTGTCCAATTCAAAGTTAGTTGGATCCGAATCTGAAATTCAAACCTGACCCCATATCATATAGATAACAGAATTAAGTGTGAGTACTCGTCTTCTGGGAACCACGATGCGTTGGGATATAGTTGTATTTTGAATAGTTGTGAGTTCCTTTCATGCTTTATTTATTTTAGCTACTTCAATAAAATTAAATGTTGGTTGAAAATAGCTCAGACAAGAATCCAAATCCAAATTTGATATGATTTTCCTTTTTAGGTCCGGACCAGGTTGGATTCCAGTAAGTTGTCTATTGTTACATAGAATCTGATCAGAATCCTACCCGTTTACAGCCTATGTGCGATCCACTAATCCCTCGGTCTGAAGGCCTGTTTTAACTTACATGGATGCTTAGAGGCTTTGCACTACAACTATGTGCCAGTCCACCCATCCATTAGAGGATCTCAATTCTAAAAGTCAAGTCATTCTTTAAACTAGGTAAAAACTACCAAAAAAATAAATTGTGTGACAAATAAATATCTCGAGTGATGGATGCTGCCAAACACTAAGTTTCTGGGGTTTTTCTGTAACTGAATTTTCTAGCAAAAAGGAAAAAGAAATTTTAAGATCTTTCAAGAAATAACGAAGGTTTGATGCCTTGTGAAAAGGAATATGGGTTTACCTGTATAAATGTGGAAAAGACATCATCCTCTTCTAGCTTTGAGAACTCAACTGCCCAATCTTCCTCCTCAGCAAACAATCTCTTTTGTCTCTGAGCCTCAAGTAAAACCGAGTCTCGATATAAAAATCTCTGCCAGATTTGGCGAACATTTGCTAACATGAATTCTATTTCTGTCTCATTAAAACTCTGCTTATACCAAGATAAAAACCATAGTGTCATAGATAGCCTCCAAAATTAACATGATCTTTTTCACAAATATTAGCGGTAACATGATGTGTGATAAATAATCACCTGAAGGACATGAATCAAGTTTGGAATCTCATCTTCAGTAATTCGAACAGAAAAACTTTTGTAGTTCAGCACATTCTCATATGGCAAGAAAATTCCATCCTGCAACCAAAGAAGCAAATATGATGCAAAAAGAATGCGGGCAGGAAAACCTAGAAAATATTTTTAAACTTTAACACATAACCTAAGTATGAATAAAGGCCCAACCAAAGCATAGAAGAGGGCCTTGGTTTCTGCTTTTGCTTTGCAGGAATTCGGATCTGATTTATATGTAAGCTGGTTAATTATGTGGCTAAAGTGGAAGTTAAATAGCTTTGGTGGACCAATCTAGTGTAATTTGGAGTCATTCACTGAAGGGTACATCTCAACATTGGCTCCTTATTGTGTGTTCAGCTGAACCTAAGCACAATAAAAGAAGCATGTTAGGTACTGCAAGGAAAGGAAAAATGATCGAGGTGATGATTGAATGGATGCATGTGATTTATAGATTTAGCTTGATATGAACCAAAGAAAGGTATGAAGTGAGAAATCAGGGCAAACTGACATGGGCTCGCGTGTGCGCGTGTGGTGGTGTGGTGGTGGGGTAATCTGTCTAATTTTCTTTTAAGCTTTTCCAAAAGGAAATTTATACACCAAGTAATAGGCATTGTGAAGCTTTGTAGATTATCATTCCCCTATACTAATTTCAAGTGGGAATACTTCTGTGAGGAGTCTCAAAACTTTATTTTGTTTTCTTTAATGATAGTTAATGTCAGTTGAACGATAGAAGGATACTTCAAGCATTTTGTAACCAGGGAATAACTTTTCCAGATAGCTTTGTTTGTAGGTCATGCACTCTTCTGAAGTACAAATTGTGATGCCATATTCCAAATGACAGGTTAGCTTACGGTAACACATCGTGAAGGTTTCATTATAAACCTACAGGACGTTTGAGTAAAGATCCTCGTATGATATTAAACTTGAGTCAAGCACAATTATCTAATGGAACGAGAAATGTCAAGCATTACATGTTGTTGCAAGGTCAACCATTATAGCCAAAGTAAACGTAATTTCATGTAAATGTAAAAGAGATTGGTCTGATACTGCGTGCCATAAGAGTATCAAATGCGAACGTATTCTTAAAACCAAGCTAAAAACAGCAATCCAGCCAAATACAATATAGGAATGTATTCTGGCATCACAGATATTGTTCTAAATCATACCATGGTTAGAAAAACAACCACATATCGGAAATCTCCACATCACTAGCAGCAAAGAGAGTATATAAAAAGTAAATGGTACCAAAAAAAGGAAAAAGAAATCTCTCTAGTACCTGAATTATCACCGGAATGCACCCTTGGAGAATGCTGTCCTCCATGCGACCACTCCAGCCATCCCCAGGCAAAACCCCACAGAAAACAGAGCGTGAAAGTTCTTCATAATACTTAGAAGAGCGTAATGTAGTAACTGTAACATTTCCAGTATGCTGTCTTCCTAGCTTTCCCTTCTTGTTAGGAGTAGAACCAAACTCCTCTGCAAGTTTCTGCCTAATGCCCATACTGTACCTGTAATTGGTTTGAAGAGGAAAAAGACTGTATGTAACAAAAAATAGGAGCATAGAATATCTGTGATTAATAAAAGAATGCTACATACGTATCTTCAGGTCGACCATTGGCATATGCAGGTCCTAAATTTCCATTGAAATAGAAGAGCATTGTGCGCTCCTTGCGTGGCCTACAGATGTTACCCATTATTTAAAAATCTAACTGTAAATAAGGCTTCTACAAGAAAACAGGCAGATCATACAATTTTCTAGCAAAGTACCTGGACCACAGCTTTAACCATATTGCACCTGGCTCAGGCCGTTTCCATGCCGGAAGCACAAGATCCTTAGCTGGGTCAAAGCATGGATGATTGCCTCTTTTCTCTGAAGGAATGTTGTCCCAATTGTCTGCCCAATAAGCTGTCGTCGAGTGATTGTGTTTCGAGTTTGTGTTCCCCCAGTGAACTAACATCATGCTATTCCAAATTTCTTTTGGAGCATAGCAGGCTCCTTCATCCCATGCAAAGAACTGTCTTGAAAGGATGAGCATCATTAGAACAGTCCAGCATATTGTACACAACTAAAACAATACAAGCTTTTGCCACTGAAATTATAAAATGTCTTCTATATTTGTATATCATACCCAAATATGATCTCTTCCAGATGAGTGATTCCAGTATGGATATTGCTCAACTATATGATAATAAACCCTCTTGTAGAAGTCCAGGGTCAGGGAGCTCCTGAGACCACCATGTTCCTGAAATTAGAGCAGTTCATATAAGAACTTTCCTTTTCTGCGAACTGTCTTTTCCAATAATTGATATAAGAAAAGACTAATCTTTAATAGATTGTTAGAATCCAATAACAAAGACATAAGGTCTCCACCTGCATGCTGAAGTGGGGTGCATCTTCCGCCCTAGTTATTATACATGAATCAAGAACTGGGACGTAGAAATAGTCTGCCTCTGCACCGTTCAATGTCCGATAAGGACTGGCAAGTATGCTTTCATAGAGGGCCATCTACAAAATGAAAATACAAGAAGGTAAAGAACAATTTCCTGAAATAATTGCCTTGGGGAAATAGAAACTTTCTTCATTAAATTACCTGTGAGCCATACAACTGATCAGTCCACAATGTTCTGTTCTTATCGGTATATATTCTGTTCACACATTCAAATTTGAAATGCCTTCCCTGCCATAAATAAAGGTAGCATTCAACAATCTGCACCACTGTGCTTATAAAAGTAATGAGCAATAGATCCTCATGCATACCTCAAGAAGATGACTGTTGAACTCCGGTGGCAAATCATAAACATAAATAAGAGGCCTTTTCTTTTAACAACAGCTTTGACATTCATATCACTATCTACAGGTGCCTTGTCAGGTAAATCAACTGTAGATGGTCGCAGCCACATTGGCCATTCTTGTATAGCTGATAAGGTAGATGGGATACTGCAATCTATCCCATACCAATCACTGTCACACTGGTAAAGAAACTTCAGTATTTCACATAAAACAAGAAAATGGTGACCAGCCAATTTATACAATAATAAGAAGTTTTATTACCAAATAGTTTATAGCAAGTAACACACACAAAGCATGAAGAAAGAATAAGGTTGGTGATTATGCATAAGAAAATAAAGAGGAAGACACAGTTGACATTTTAACCCGTTAAAATAGTCTAACCACAGAACAATCGACACTGAATTCTGGTAGCAGATTCATTATATACCTGACAAATCCACCACGGCAATGCCCATGTCCAGAGCATTGGTTGAGACAACTGCAGACTGTTGGTATCTCACAGAACTGTTCCCAAAGGCAATAAACTCACAATCACATTCACTTTAAATTTTATTTTTTAGAAGCATATGCTTCCTCTGGGTCCACATTACACCAGCAGATTTGCTTGCATTAGTAGTAAATATATTCTCATGATCAGCTTTTGCCCAATCAGTAATCTTTGGGCCACCAGGCTCAGTAGGCATGCTGAAACAATATAATGTTTTGGAGACATCAATTTATTATTGTATGACAATTAGGAAAGTGAACATACTTCTAAATGGGGGATATCATGAGAACTTATGAGGAAATAATTAATGGAACAAATAGTTTTATTCTTACATAGTCTTAAAGCCACATGCCTCTGCCACTGGACGATTTGGATACTTTGTCCCTTCTCCACAGAAGCACATTGCTCTTGTTGTGTCACAATGGGCTGGACATATTGAAACAATCCAATGTCCATATGGTTGCTCTGGTGATGAAGGAAGATTGCAGTCCAGCTGCAACTTCTCAGAACATCCCTCCCCTATTTGAACAAAAGAACATCAAATTACCAACTGATTGGTTTGTTATCCCCATGCATATTATTCCTCATAATGCTAGTCTTGTTTTATCATGTTGAAATCATTCACAAAGACAATCACAAGCATTAAAAATGCTTGCTGAAAGGAGAGAACAAACAAAACTTTCAGTTGAAAACAAAAGCTATTCCTTTATTGAATTATGTCTGTTGTAAAAAAGAATCAAGATGCACATTATTCTCTTCTCGCAATTTAATTGGACCTCATACAAGTTACAAGATGGTTATAGCTAGTTTGTTTATGCACCGACAATTTTTTTCTTTGATTTCTACCCATGTTGCAGTGACAAAGTGCTGAAGGACAGTATACTGTGTCCAACATATATCTTTACCAATATATGCAAAATAGCTTGTGGATACATATCTGACAGTTCCAGCTCGTATCGGACCTTGATCCAACTTGGACACAGTTGAATTCGGGCCAGTTGGTATTCAGTTTTCATGGTTCATATGATTGGAGATTTAGAATTTATATGAAATTGCATTCATATGATTTGCTTTTATGAAAACAAGGTTATATCATGCCTTACTTTAAAATATATATATATATATATATATATATATATATATAGAGAGAGAGAGAGAGAGAGAGACATATATAGAGACTTGGCTACTTTTGCTGGAAGGATTTGAGCATATTCCCACTCAAATTCAATGTTACGAGATTCAAATATAAGATTCACTCTGTTAAAGTTGATCTACATTATTTAAAATAACTAAAAATAAGAAATCAAGTATTTTTTATTTTCTTTTCCATGCATCAAGTAGGCAAAAAATGGACAGTCAAAAGTAACATATTACGTAGATTTATGACTTTAGACATACAAATTCTCGATCCGATCATTTGATCATGATCTAAACATTTAAAAACTTCACACACCAACTTTGTTAGGTTTCAAATACTCCACACCATTATTTTGACCATTCAATTTGAGCGTACTTGATCAATAAGCAAAAAGTATTAAAAATACTTGATTTTTTTTTTAATTATTTTAACTGATATAGATCAACTTTGACGGAGTAGTTCTTGTATTTGAATGACGTAGCACTGAATTTGAGTAGGTCAAATCCTTCACAAAGGATCCAAGTCTATCTCTCTATCTATACACCCACACATATGTGTATGTATGTATGTATGAAAATAAGGAATATGAATTTAAACTCATATAATCTACACTTTTTTTCCTATGTGTGGATTATCTATGTGGATGATCCACACCATTCGTAGTGATCTATGCCCTCAAGCAGTTATGGATGAAAAATTATAGGTTTGAAAGTCATTTGCTCATCCATCACGGGGTTGCAAATTGAACGGTTCTTGTGAATGGACAAATTTGGACATGTTTATACCAATTGATTAATGGGCAAACAATCTCCAAAACTCATGATATTTCATCTACTGTTTTTGAGAACATGTAGATGACATTGAACAGTGCAGATCATCGATCCACACTTGAGAACTAGGTGCAGTCATTTGACAAATGGCTAAAAGACATCAAACTTTTATAACTTTAATAAAATTTTAGAGCATGGATATCATAATGAATGGTATGGACCATCCATTAGGAGGGTCCTCGATAAGATTAAGGCTAATTCTAGGTGACTTCCTAAGGAGTCACATCAAGGCCACTTTATACACATGCACATGCATAAACATGTGTATGTATGCATGTTGTATGAATATGCACGGATGTGTGTTGGTTCGTATGTATACATGCATTTATGTGGTTATGTTGTGAAGGCATATACAGATACGTGTGCATGTGTTTATGCATATTTACGTGTGTGTGTGTGTGTGTGTATATATATATATATATATATATATATATATATATATATATATATATATATATATATATATATATATAGTGTGTACGCGCGCGCATACATATTATAAGTAGTTCAACTCATTCACATACAGATCATGAATTTGGAATCCGTAGTGGTCAAAATTTGACCCGCACCAGGATAATGACACGTGTCCAAACTATCAAAGAGTTTTCTCAAGACATCCACAACTCTCAATCCATCCCGAATCCACTGCCACATCTGACCTTCCGTAGCTGCCTTTCATCCAAAGACATTCTCGACTAGGAGCCTCATTCTGTTATTTCAAGGCCTTTACCATGTCGAGACCTTTACTAGTCTGAAGTTCTCATCTCCTCGGGGTCTTCTCCACTCCGAGACTCTCCCGTTTTGAAGACTTCAGCTCCGAACCCGAAACTTCAACAACAAATCATCCTTGATTTACACCGACAGTTATACAACTCCTCCTTTCCGTTCCCCGTTCACAACGTGTGATACCTCTCAGTGCGGACAGTTATGAATAGTTTTAGATTTTCTGGTATGTAATCTCAACCAACCAGCGCTGATGATCACGACCGTTACAACAAATCTAGCACGTGCAGATTATGTAACGAGAACAGTCCATCAATTCCATCTCCACTCCAGCATCCTTATCAGGTATATACTATCATTCTTTTTCAAGGAGAAGAGGGTCGCATTCCTAATCCTCAGAGCGCGCACACCTCATTACACTAGAAGTTTTTCTGTTTCAGTCCATACTACCACACTAACAGTTTCCCGTGCTACTTCATACCACATTACACTAGCAGTCACATGTGCTAGTCCATCGTAAAAACACACCAGCAGTTTTCTTCTGCTCGGTCCTCACACAGTCACACCTTTCCTTTTCGATTACTGATTATCATGGCGGAGGGTCTTAGGTTGGGACCACACTGGTGCTTCTAACCTGAAATATGTCTTCTATCTGTGTGTCTGACAAGTCAGATCGGGAGTGTCCCGTCGCTTGTGGCGGAGATTCATCAAGCTCAAACCAGTGAGATTTTTTCCACCACAAACTTGTGCTTTTATTGAGATCTGAATCTACAATCAAGATTTTCCTCTTATTCAACTAAAACCTTCCTCAAAAGCCTGTTCTCTAGAATCGATGGCTCCGAGAAAGCAAACCATCACCCCTTTCGAAGGGCAGGACCAACACACCGCCAAGGGCACGGTCCCCCGCCTGCTGTCAATCGACAACATGCCGCCTAGGACATTAGCTCCTCCTCACCTAATGAGGCAGCTGCCAGCGCTCAAGCACCGCCGCTATACGAAGGCTAGATCCTTCAGATGCAAACCAACATGATGGAGCATATGAAAGAGCAGCAAGCCCAGTCAGATCATGATCAGAAGCAGGCGACTCTTGACTGCGAGAACTTCATTCGCGAGCATGAGGCATTGAAACAACTCAACGACCAGCTCCAGGCACAAATCGCTCCAGAGAACCCAGGGGCAGACGTAGTTAGAGAACCAACTTGGAGTTGGAGAGACCCAAATCGATGCGTCCATCACGAACCTGAGGTGGTCCAAATCGACGTCTCCCCTGCACGAAAACTACTCCGACAATGAGGCTGATTCGCCTCATTTCCAAGCAGGAGCTCAACACGGTCAGACTCGAAGAAGGACTGAGGAGTCTCCCGACTTTCGAACCCTCGACAAGTTGATCCAAAGGCGAATCAAGGAGACTAAGTTATAAATCCAAAGCGGGCCGAAACAGGCCGCTGCCAAAGTCTCCGACTCCTCTCACCGAACGGATCTTGAAGTATGAGTTCCCAAAGAAGTTCACAACTCATACCTTCGGCAGCTATTTAAGACAAGCGACTCGGTTCAACACATCAAGCATTTCCGGGACAAGATGCTGATCCACTCCCGCATTGACACCCTCATGAGTAACATTTCCATCTAGCTTAAAAGGTGTGGCTTCGGATTGGTTCTACTCCCTACCGACATATTCCTCCACAACTTCGAGAAGGTAACCGAGGCATTTCTCACTCAGTTTGTCCCCGTCAGAAGGCAAAAAAGAACAATCACCACCTCCTCTCCGTCAAAATAAGGCAGAGGGTGACAAGCTGAAGTCCTACATCGGCTACTTCTAGACGAGCTAGCCAAAATTTCAACTGCGGTGAGAATATCTCTGCGCTCACGTTCATCAATGACTGCAGATTTTCACCCCCTATACAAACACCTGTTGAAGCACGACATCACCCGGATGAGTGAAGTCTTGTCACGGGCCGAACCTTACATTCAGTTGGAGGCTGTTAAGAGTTCCGTCAATCACTCTCTCAAATACAACAATGATGGAAAGAAGATGAACTCGCAGCGCAAGATTTGACCCATGCCAGCAACCAGAATCGGGGGCAACCCGTCTTCAAAAAATAGGCATTCTCGATTCTCTCTCTGAATCCATTGGGAGCCTTCAGAGTAGAACAACACTTTCACCTCGCTGAGGCTCCCCATCAACGAGGTCTTCACTGTCATCAAGAATCAACCATCAGTAAGGCGCCCGAAGCTGATTCAACATGACCTCTGCACTTTCCGGAGTAGAAGAGTACTGTTTCTTCCACGAAAGTAAGAGACACAAGACAGTTTACTGCAGAAGCCTCTGGTGCTACCTAGAAGAACTTGTCGATAAGACTTCATAAAAGAGTATGTTCTTACACCCGAAGCAGCCGTCAGTGTAGCACAGTCAAGCGCCCTACCTCTTATCTAACCGTAGCATGCAATCACTCAGTACTACGCGATTGAGTGATTTGATTCCTCTTACAAAGACAGAAAAGAACCTCAACCAAAAACACTCCTTGTATTTCCTTTAAAGCCCGTGCATTTTATTTTAAATCATGAAATAAAAATACGTTTCTACTTCTAACCGTTTTTGTGCCACCTGTTGATGGGAGTGTCTCCTATCAGATTCCAAAATGCTTGCACGTCCCGTTGTGATAGTGTCCCCACTCGGAGACGGCAACGCAATCACCAGCCTACGAGCTCCCTCTTAATTAGCTTATAATAGTCGAAACCCTCCACTATGGGAGTGTCTCCCACTCGGAATCCCTTCCCTGTTGTTGAGAGTGTCCCCCATCAGATCTCTGACGCTTGTATGTCGCGTTGTGGGAGTGTCCCCCTCTCGGAGGCGGCAACGCAAGCACCAGTCTATGAGCTCTCTCTCGAGTAGCCCATAGACGGTCGAAACTCTCTGTGTGGGAGTATCCCGAGTCCCTACTCTGCTGCAAATATTTTCCCCTCTTGAAGCCCTTCGAAGTTTGCAGGTACCGTAATGTGATTAGCCCCACTCAAAGACAACATCACAAACTCACCATGACACTCCATAATCAACTGACCCTACGGAGATAGAGATCGAGTGCTCCGGAGAGGTATGACTATATCATATCCGAACCAGATCAGATTCAAACATGAACCACCTTTATTATAATGATATTCATTATGTTTATTGCGATATATCTAACAAGAGTAATGCAGAATATGCTGTTATATCCCTGTGTTTACATCTCCTTCCACCACTGATGGGAGAATCCCCCATCAGAATCACAAATGCTTATACATCCCGATGTGGGAGTGTCCCTCACTTAGAGGTGGCAACGCAAACACCATCTTACGAACTCCCTCTTAATTAGCCCACGGGCAGTCGAAAACTTTCCGTTGTAAGAGTGTCCCTCACTTGGAGTACTTACTCTGCTGCTGAGATTTTCCTTACTCAGAGTCCTGCCAAGTCCCCATTCTACTGCTGAGATTTTTCCCACTCAGGGCCTGAAGTTTGCAGGTACCGTTGATGGCATTACCCTCACTCGAAAAACAACAATGCAAACTCACTGACACCCCAATGCCAACCTACCGTACCAAGATAGAGATCAGCACTCCGAAGGGGCATGATCATATCAATTCCAATAGCCAATGGTAAAAACAAGTCAGAAAAGATCTAAACATTAATTATTTTCATTCCAAAGATATTTTCATTCCGAGTACCATTCCATTAAATTTATTTGATTACAACTGACAAGAGTAATACAAGATATTCCATTGCATCTCTATATTTATATTTTGAGAAAAATACAGAAAATCAGGATCAAAACACCGCGATCTTGCCCCCATTAATAGTACCCTGGCGCTGAACAAAGATTTGTTCATCAGAAATTGTCTCCCTGGAGTAGTCGTTCATCTTCATCCACGCCCTGACTCCTGAACAAGCAATCATATGCCCCGCCTCCGTGTCTCACCAAGGCAGTAAAATGAGGTCTTCTAAGAAGCCCTCAGGAGGCATGACAACACCCACGACACCAGACGGACTCCGGCAAGACATACTAGAAGGTGATGGTACCACATCCCCTCCGAGGTGCTCTGCAGGAGAGCTCCAGGCTCCAGGGAGAGGAATGGCTCATCAGCGCATCCGTCGGCGAGCTCCCTCTCCTTCCTCATTCAGGCCATGGGGAAAGAGGTTGATGACCTCATGGTCAATGCTTGTTCGCCCAAAATCGAGCGACCTGGAAACCAGATTGCCCATCTAGTTGAAACAAGAATCCTACATGTCACCCTCGACGGCGGCACCTTGTGACAGTGACTAATGCATCGTAACAGACCCTTCACGGCTACTAATGCGACGCACCAACCAGAGTCCCTAGAAGAGAGAGCCTCATAATTACTCCTCATCCTCCGTCCGCCTTTTCTTTTCCTTCCTCCATCTGACGAAGAGAGAAGAGGAGAACATGGCGGCCCAGCAAAGAAAGAAGATAGAATTTGAAACAAGAGGTTTTGAAGAAGATAGTGAAGATGATCTCCTCCCACGGATCTCTCCCTATTTATAGATGGACAAGAAGTTAAATCGATTTCAATTCAAATTTCAATCCCTGGGAAGCCAGCCCACATCCCAAGATTTTCGGTCAACAATAAAAGCAAAAGATCAACTGCCACCTCCAAACCATTAACCCTACAATCTCAGCTAAAATGATTTCAGATTTGAAGAGACGTAGGATGCAACTTTAAGGGATACAAACCGACCTATGTGACAGTTGGCAGCTAGTTATAGAATCTCCAATTAATTCTAGAATATCTGCAGTGATCCGAAGGGATTCATCATCCGCTTCTCTGCCCAAAAGCAAGCTCAAGGCATGAAAGTCTCTCCGATCTACTTCACTCCCCGACTTTCCTTCCGCAG
Source organism: Agave tequilana (assembly GCA_038442645.1). Lineage (NCBI taxonomy): Eukaryota > Viridiplantae > Streptophyta > Magnoliopsida > Asparagales > Asparagaceae > Agave > Agave tequilana. The sequence continues at coordinate 414 of JAVJIF010013959.1, read as the reverse complement.
GCTCCGACAAGTGGGGAAGCAGGGGACATCTGTAATGATCAAAATTTGACCCGCATCAGATGATGACATGTATCTAAACTACCGAAGAGTTCTCTCAAGACATTGATGGGGACATCTAGTAGGATTTGTTTGATTTAGTTGTTAACTTATCTTATCTTATTGTAGTTTGTTTTAGTTGTTATTATTATTGGTTGGTATTATCCCACATCGGTTGTGGTGGAGTTATTTTTTTTTGTAGGCCTATATAAGGCTGAGATTACTATTGTTTTCTTCAGTTAATGATTGATAATGAAAATGTTGTTTGAGCATTTTTGAGTAGCCTGTGTGCTTCGGGTGAGAAACCCTATGGAGATATTCTCAAACCCTATCTTGGGAGAAAAACCTAAGTTGAGATTTCTAGAGTTCGTCCCCCAT
>JAVJIF010013958.1:0-110923 GCA_038442645.1 Agave tequilana | reverse complement strand
ATAGTAAGTCCTTTTTCATGTCATGGATGAACAATTTGATTTTTTTTATGTCTTGGATATTAATTTGTGATATATTTTAAACTCAAATGTTTCCCCATTATTTTTGTTGGTTTTGCCTCAGAAGCTGTACCGAAAAGGATCCTGGACCTTATGGACGTTGAGGGGCTTACGAGAGAAAATGTCGCTAGCCATCTACAGGCATGTCTCAATCTTTTGGTTGATTGCTAACTTGCTTTCTTCTACTAGGAGTGTTATGTAGTTGTAGGATTGTATTCTCTCTGTCTTCCCCTCTTACTGTAGTAATAAGTCTACATCCATTCTGGCTGCTGCATTTTTTGTTTTGTTCAATTGTCCATGTATGGTTTCCCTTATTGCGAACTTTCTCCTTGTGAGCTTCCTTCTCTTAATTAGCCCCTCTAACATATCCTCCAAAGAGAGGCTTGCATAATCACTTTTCTTGTTGCCCAATGATTCACTGCAATTGTTAATGTTCTCGGAGAAAAAAGAATAAAAGAATTATCGGTTTTATCAACATAAATCCTCTCATGTTCTGGTCGCTAATAATTGGCTTTCTGATTTGATGATATTTCAAAATTTTACTTGCAGTGAAAGTGTATATTACTGTGTTTGATAAGAATCGTCATATATGTTTGACCTAGAATTATGAAATTTCGAAGTTGATAAATTCGGTAATGCTTTGCCTTCAGAAAATATTGGTTCATGAAAACCTTGGAAACTTTTCTGTTCCTGGGACCCCATTCTATACATCTTATCCTATTTGACAATTTTCATGAACATTTTCTAGTAAATTTTATCCTGTAATGCTGCATTTAGAAATTTCTATGTAAGAAAAGTACAGACCCTTTCTTTTTTAGAAATTGGGTGGGTTATATACATTTATTTTCATTGATTTGATCTATGACACTGGTCATGAAACTTGTGGGATCAGAAAAATCATAATGTCAGAGGACATAAATCATGGCTTTAGCAATCTAGTCAGAGTCGAAGCTTTTAATTCTTTTCCTTTTTTTTGAGGTGTTTGATTCTCTCAGTTTTCAACTTAACCAAACTTATATATCTTGAAAGACGTAGTTCCTCACCTTTATCTGTCTGAGACTTCAACCAAAGTCACCAACATGTCATTAAACTGTCTATCCAGAAGACTTAGATGGTCAAAGTTAGTTAGTGGACTTAAAATTAGAACTAAAACCTTTGTTGTTTCTAAAAATAAATTAAGGTTAACCAAACTTGTTAGCGGCAATGGAGATCTCTTTTCATACATTTTATTCATTTTTAGATTCTCTTCCTTCGAAACTGATTCTCAAATTTCTAAGTGCAGAAATATAGGCTGTATCTGAAAAAAGTGGCAAACCAGGAAGCAAATCTTGTTGCTGCATTGGGTGTAAGGGAGTCCTGTCTACCTTTGGCGGCACTGGATAGCTTCACGGATTTCCATTCATTTACATCTTCAAGTCAGCTACCAGCAGCTGCATCTTTTCCAAAAAATGGAGGGCTTAGTAGAAAGGATCCACCTGTACTGGGATATAACATCATTTCACATGGAATTGCTCAAACAGGTCATACACAAAATATTAGCAATTCTATTGGTGATCTCAGTAAACTGCAACATGTCACAGGAGCCAGAACGGAAATTTGCTTCAGAGTATGCCGTCAGCTTTGGGGATAGACCAATTGCAGCAAAAAAGAATGATGCAGGATTCAAACAACCTTTTTTCCGGTAGTTTTCCAGATGTTGGTCTTGGAACTGGTGGCTTCACCAACCCGATCGGTACGGAAACCAACAGCCCTCTGACATTACAGGCCACTTCTATTGGATTAGGATCCATATGCTCAGTACCTTTTGAGGTGAATGGTGGAGCTTCCTCCAATTTCCCTGATCCTGTTAGATTCAATGAGACCTGGCAAAGTGCCATGCCTTCAAATGGTACAGCAAGTGATCTGCCGATGAGTTTCGGTGTTTCTCCAGTTGTCTCACAAATAAACTGCAATCCTTTGAGTTTTTCTTCAAGCAGTTCACTAGTAGTACCTGCGATTGGAAATACAATGCCTATGCAAAGGGCACTATTGAAGATCCAAAGTACTTAAATTTCGGAAGTGTGGGACAGCAATGGAGGGACACTAAAGAAAATCATACTCATGAATCAAATATTGTACTCAGTTCTTCCTTAAATCCTTCATTGGCAGGTCAATCTGTCATCGATTCTACTTCTCACGGTCAGAGATTTAACAACAGAATGTGTAGCAAAAGGGTAGTTATGAATATGAATGGACAAACCAATCATAGTACCATGTTCCTTCCACAACATTGCAAGATCGATAAGTCAATTGTTGATGGCCAGTTGAATTACAAGGATGTGTATTCTTTAGAGAATTCAACATTGCAAGGGGGGTTCAGTTCAAAAGGTTACAACTTTGATGAACTTGGGAATATGATCAAATCAGTAAGATCCTCCTCCTTATGTCTATTTTCTGGATTTAGATGCATATACTTTCTATTGTCTACAACTTGCTTATTATTTGCATCAGTCAACATCATTCCCCCATTATGCTTCCAGTATTTCAAGCTTTCTTTTTCCTCACACAATGTTTATCTCATCATTGGCTTCATGATGTCGCGCGCACACACATTTGAATGAGACAATACTGAGTGGAATGATAACTCATTAAGTTCAAACTATTGGTTGTGATGCTTGTTTAATTCAAGTTAACATTTGCCTTCCACTGATTTTAGGTCTGGTTGTTGTTTATCAATACTTAAGTTTCAATTTTATAGTTTGCTTCTCCTAGCATTCAACCAATCCTCCTTTTTCATTAGTTTTTCACTCAAAATAGATAACCCCTCCTACATTTAGAAACAATTAAGTCAGAGCCCCTTATTTATATCTCATTAATGCTTTTCCTTATTATTAAAGATGTCCTAAATAATGCGAAATGTCAAATTCTAGAAGTCCTAGATGAAATATAAATACAATATAAGGTTCGTGACTGTATAGTTTTTGAACTGTGCGAGACCAGCTAATTCTGGATGAAAACTCATTGGGGCTGTGCGTCTTGTGACATTTACTTTTGACCTAATGTAAATAAAGAGTTATCACTTAAATCAAGTTGTTACTTGTATATGATTGTTAGATTACTTAATTTCACATTTTTGTGATATTCTTATCTATTTTCTTTATTCCATGAGTAAACTATTCTCGCCGCACCCCCCCCCCCCCCCCCCCCCCCCCCCCCCCCCCCCCCCCACACACACACACACAAGGAGCATTATATAAAGATGGCTTATCTCAAATGAATCATTTTCGTACATTATTGCATAAGCCTAAGATAAAATACTGAAATCCATTTGGTGATTTAAGAATTTTAGTGGTTGGAGGTAGTGAAAAACTGATATGATAGATAATGATACACACTCCGGATTCTTAGAAAGTTCAGAGGTGATTCATTATAATAATACTTCTTACCGCAAACTGATATTCGATTCAGATCATCTTAGTCAAATTATTAACCTAGTTATTTCTCAAAAAAAAAAAACACCAGTTTAAAGAAGTTTGTTCCTAGTTTCTAGCGGTCCTCCTAACTTTAATTTTGTTTCCTGTATTATGGCATGAATATGGTCGATTGTTGTCTATCAAACATTGTTTATATTACTCATGCTGATTATGACATGCATACAGAATTATTTTCTGCTAATGTCACACAGCAAGAAAGTAAAGTATAAGTCATAACATTGTTAGAAATGTTTCAAACGTTCATGTTACTCTTGTAATTGTTAACATAACCCTAATAAATATCCTTTAATTTTATCACATGAGAATATCCAGATCACATTTCACAAGTAGAAGAATCAACTTTACAGTCAAAACTTTTCTTATGGATGTTATCATTACATTCCTTTTTACGAAGAAAGGATGTTATCATTAACATTACATCTACACGGGTCCAAATGTTAGTTATTCTTCAACCAATTTGGTCTTTGAGTAAGCACTAGGCAGAAAAATGTGAGCTAGTGATAATTATAGTGAAAACAGTTTGATTCATGGTTTTAAATTTTTGTTTCAGTATCAGCTGCCAATGATTTGTAGTCAATATCGGACACCAATATAGAAATAACAACCATTTTGTCAATCTCCACCGATATTGTAGGGTTGATCTCATATTGGTACCTCAAAATCCAATATGATATTTGACAATATTTACCAGTATCTGCTGATTTATAAAACCATGATTTGATTGATTGGGCTTAAATGGCTTAAGCGTTAAAAGTATAGCAGGGGAAGCATTAGATGGATTTACTATGCCTCGTGCTTTTCAAACATAAATTGCAGAAAGAGTGAATACATTTCATTGGAAGGTTCTAAAACATTAATTACCCTAATTTACTATTTGGTTAAATTTCTAGAAGCTACCATGATTTATAGGCCATTTTCAGAGAAACCCCATCAACTAATTTTTGTGCATGTAAGCCTTGTCAATTTTTGTGCATGTATTCTTAACAGCTCCTTAAAGCTGTTAAGAAGGCGAGGATAAAAAGTCCAAAATGCCTTCTTATAAAAGTAAGTTTCTTCTTCTAAAAATAATTTTCTTTTTGACATAAATAATATCTAGTGATGTCTCAAAATATCTTTCAAATGATTTTTCTTCATTCTCTATAAGAAACAACTTATTATTTACTCAAAACTTGTTTATATGTTTAATTATTTAGTAAGGGTATTTTCGTCATAAAACAATCACGTGCTAGGCACATGATATGATTTTGGACGGAGGGGGTCACAGAAGGTAGTTTTTTTGAAAAAGCACATGAAAGTGAGGGGGTTGTGTTCAAAAAATGCTTGAAGATAGGTTTTTTTTTGAAAATGGCTTATAGTTCATGGTAGTAAATTTGGCCTATTTTTAACTAATAAAATTAGTGGAGCTGGTTTGCCTTCTCATTAAGCTCGAGAAAGATTGGGGAACACCACAAAGGAAGAATCTGTTTACCTAAAATGATTGCTAACTGACTCTTGTCTGAACTGCAAGTTAGAGTGTCTTTTCTTTTTGTGCATCACTAAACTAAGTAGGGTCTACAGATAGGCTGTCTTACTACCAGGAGTTTTGGTTTTAGTTACTAGTTTTCGGTATGTGGTTTTAATTTTGTTTCCATAATAGGCATGAAGAAACTTTGTTCTGTCATACTACTTTGAACTGTTCAAAGAAAAAGAAAATGACAACAACAAAGTTTCTTCGTGCCGCTTATTGCAACGATATTAAAAAATTATCAATAAAACTTGAGTATATATATTAGCCTATCTCCTTTATGTTGAATGGTCAGTGATTAATAAAAATAGTGCAAACTGTCATGTTTTAATAGCCTTATTTTTTTTACCACTATCTTGATTATAAATTTTATTTGTCATAAAAGAATATTTTTTTTACTTCTGAAGAGAACTAAACAGGATCAAAGTTCTTGAAGCCGAGGATTGTCAACAAATAGCTCAGGGGGGTGGCTTTTTATGCTTCATCTCACACTCCCCATATCTTCACTAGAAACTTAAAGAGCCTAAAAATTGAGTGGTTATTGTGTATGTAATATGATTTCCTACTCCAGTAGGAAGAGGAATTCCCTAATGGAAGTACATGTAAGCAATGAGCAGTGAAGATGATTGGACTGCCCTATTTTTAAGTTAATGAGTAATGTTTTTTTGGATAAGCGTGTTCACATTGGTAGGAATCTATAGTGACTGTAAGTATACGAAGATTCACTCCTAACTGCTGAAATGACGGATCATTTTCCAAAATGTGTTCTTGGATCACTATTGATAAATTGCTGGAAGAACTTTTTCTCCTGTTCCAATGCTATATTTATATTCGCTATTTTGTTTGCCAATTTCAACCTGTCAATTAAAATGCTTTGGTAACTTGTGACCATGTTGCCCTGAATTGGGGTTTGTTATCTTTTCCACAAGTGCGGATTCGATGTTGGTTTCAGATTCCACCTGTTAATTGTCGTGGCTTTCTCATTATCTTTCTGTTCGGGATACAAAGGAAAATAAAAGAAAATATGCTAGCTCTTTTTGCTTCTTTAATGTAGTTTCTTATGTCCATCTTTGCTGATCAATGAACCAAAGAGAAGCAAAGTGTAATCCTTCATCGATGCCTTTTACTGTACTTAGTCTCTAGTGTACTGTCTTGTTCTCTACAAAATTAGAATATCTAAAAGTTCATGAACATTTAAGATTTTCAGCTCGAGTCTTATCTGAGGCACTGATACTAACCAAACTTCTAGACCTTGTCATCCATGGGATTGTTTTTAAACAATAGTACATAATTCAGCACTTCCAAAATTAAATTACAAACCACTGGGACCTTAGTGCCAGTGGATCAAGAACTCCTTTTCCAACATGGTCCATGGCCCACACTATAAATTCTTAGGTTCTCTAAATACATTAAAAATCTATCCATTACCAGATGCCTTTCGAGCATATGAGCCTCATGATAACCCTGATAAGGATCTTGTGCTCAAAACTAGTATCTCGTAGCTAAATCTTTTCAACCTGAGACATTTGTTTCGCTTTCCAAGGTCTCATGGTGCTTGCAAAAATCCCCTTCATGTACGTTTTATATACTTCCAAACTGAGAACATTGTCGGTGTCTGTCTTGACAGTCCTCTTGAGTCTGTAGATATATGTTGACTATTCCGATTTGGTATCTATGTAATGGGAGCCATTATAGCTTCTTAAGTCCAAATAATGTGCCTCAACATTGAACATATATGGTACACAGAACTCTACCTATTCATAGGAGGACAAACTTCTCTTAATTTGCAATAATTTATTACTACTACCAGATTTATTTTCTTTCCTTTTGTTCTTCCGGGTGTTTGTCAGTAAAGAAAAATCCCTATGACGTGAGATGGTCTAATCAACAAAGGTTACAAATAGCAAGAACCAGTTTGACTAAACGATTGCCAAAATGAATTTCAGAATGTATTTCTCAAAAAAAAAAAAAAAAAAATCTGGTCCGAACCAGCATCATTTGATGGTCCTCATGAGATAGCTAGTATTGCTATATGGTTGATGATTTTTCTTAGTTCTTCCCACACAACCAACTAGTGAAACTGGTCGCACAAGTCTTTTGGTTAATCATGCAACTTATCTCTTGATGGTTACTAAAGAAGTTATCTTGAGTATTGGCTGTTAAAAGTGCGGCAATGAGATATACGCAGCAACGTGATATATTACAGGTAACTTTAGGCTATTATTTCCAATTTTGACTCCATAGATTTTGGATAGAGGCTTTATCATTACCTTGGATTGTTGCATCCATTCGATTTCAAGGTGCTTGGTATGGCAAAGCCATGAGTTTGAGATTTAGTCCCAAAAGGGAGCAAGATAGATACATAGTTAAATGTGTTTAGACTCATGACTCAAATAAGTTAATCTTTTGAGTCAATATGGGTTCCAAGCACTTTACCTTAATCTTTCTATGTTAATGGGCCTTTGTAACCTAACAAGCGGTATCAGAGTTAAGGTTCGATGGGCCTTAGTTATGGATGCGTGTGCTGCTTCGACACTTTGTTGGCAACATGTCATAGGTTATAGCTCAAGGTGGAGCGCATATGTTGTCATATTTGGAAGCACTTGACTTGTTCCAGCACAGGATGGGGTTCCCTTTGGTGCACATGTTTTCGCATTTGCGTTCAGTGCAACTTGTTGTGTCTGCGAAGAGTTTGTTAGGACACTATCCCCATTGGCCATTAAATTGGTTGGTTGAGCTTGACTGGATCCGAGCCTAGGTGGAGATTTGTTGGAGGTACTTGCATCCACTTGGTTTCAAAGTGGGTGGTATCCCAAAGGCATGAGACTGAGATTTAGTCCCCAAAAGAAGAGACAAATGGATATATGGTTAAATATGTTTGGACTCATGACTCAACTAGGGTTATCCTTTTCAGTCAATATTATATCCAAGCAGTTTAGCTTAATTCATATCTGTTAGTAGGCCTTTGTATCCTCATAGTTTGACCATTCTAATGGGTGAGTTGAAGTTTGAGACTGTTGATGCAAATGCTTTTTAGATTACCAAAGTCTAACAATACTATTTACATATTTATACTAAAATTGTTTCCCAATTAAAGTAGATAACACTAAAGGAATAAAGTTAAATATAATATTAGTTAAAACTAGTATGTTTTTTTTAATGGACTGAGGAGGAATTTTTGTTGAATAAAGAGAGATTTGGAAGTGTTTAGGAAGAGGTGAAAATGATAATATGTTGAGGGGACTGATATAGGGAAAATTTAGTTGATAAGTGCCTTGTTAGAGTTGCTTCATACCAGTATAGAAAGGGATTGCAACAAAAGGGAGATGGATTAGCTCAAATGTAACGAAAGGGAGATGGATCAGCTCAAATCCAAATCCTTAAAGATGTGTGTAACTAGAGTTGGACTTGTTTTCAAATAAGGAAAGAGAGGACTTTTATTAGTACGACTATTAGGGCCATATAGAAAGAGAGAAATCCTAATCAGATCGTGATTCTGTGAAGGACAATGGATGGCACAGATTTAATCTAAACCTAATGGTTAAAAGTAAACTGGAATGTGTATTCGCTCCTACTGGAACTAGCAGAGAAGGGCTATACATGTCCCTCGGATAGTCTATATAATCAATGAGAGAAAAACTCCCAAGGGAGATCTTGTACTCTTCTGAGAAAGGTGAGACATCTTTAAGAGAAGAAAAATGATCTTATAATCTCTTCTTATGCTAAATAGAAGTCTTCTCTCCCCGTCAACATGGGCAACATTTCAAAACCACTAATATCTTTGTATTTGTGGTATGTGTTTGTTCTCTTTGTTTGCTCATCAAGCCCCTAATGAATATTGAATCCACTTGACTCCTAAAATGTCTTCAAATGGAACTATTACGTTTCAGTATTTATTAATTTATCACCCTTGTGTAATCAATCAGAGCAAAACCACAAAGGGAGATCTCGTACTCTCCTGAGAAGGTGAGAGATCTTTAAGAGAAGAACATGATCTTATAATCTCTTCTTAAAGTAAATAGAAGTGATTCTCTCTCCTTGTCGACATAGGCAAAATTTCAAACCACAAATATCTTTGTATTTGTGGTTTGTTTTTGTTCTCTTTGTTTGTTCATCAAGCCAATGAATATTCTATCCACTTGACTCCTAAAATGTCGTCAAATGGAACTTTGTATTTGTGGTTTGTGTGTGTTCTTCAAAGCAAAACCCCAAAGGAGATCTCATACTCTTATGAGAAAGATGAATGATCTTTAAGAGAGAACAATGATCTTATCATCTCTTTTTAAAGTAAATAGAAGTGATTCTCTCTCCCTGTCGGCATAGGCAAAATTTCAAACCAAAAATATCTTTGTATTTGTGGTTTGTGTTTGTTCTCTTTGTTTGCCCTCAAGCCCAGTGGATATTGTATCCAATTGACTCCTAAAATGTCTTCAATGGATCTATTATGTTTCTAGGACACATTCAAAATAGTTTTAACCTGCACGCATTTAGATTATCCCATCCTGTTGAAAAGGATGCAAGCCTCATTTGATCATTATAAGTAACCTGAACTGTGTTTCCTTGAAGAAATATTTATAGAACAGCTTAAAGCTAGGACATAATCCTCATGTCCCCCTATCTTTGTTGAATTGCTAGTTATTTGCCGAATATTATTTTTCTCCATTTTAGGCTTACGACTGTTTTATTGATTCAGACCTGGAATTGTCAAAATTTTATCCAATTTTGTAAGTGGCACATGTACTTTGTATTTATACCTTACATATGAACTAAGTCATCCTTGCACTTCCCTGCATATGAGTGATTATGGGTATACGCTTACGCGGTAGTTAGTTGGAAAAATTGCCCCGCAGTTTGATAAAGCGATCATTGCATCATTTATTGCCACACATAATTCATTATTTGAGTGTTAGAATTGTCAAGTTACCAAATATTTACTTGAATGTGTCTTGATAAAATCAGTTAAATACATCAGATAGAAATGTACAGTTCTTGGGGAGAAGTTTCAATGGTTATGGCAGTTATGGTGGCGATGATGATGGTGGCGCGGCAGTGGTAATAACATTTTAGGAATTTATAAAATAAAGCATCACTGTTGAAAATTTTAGTAACTACTATTAAATGCCCTCTCCTACATGAAAGGTCTGTGGTAGGTCGGGTGCTTTTGCAACTAAAAATTTGCGTGTCCATTTGTGTCCTCAGTTCTCTTATCTTGGGGAGGTGATGGGACTGCGATGGCTTTCAAAGCCAGTTCGGCTAGTTTTCTTTGGTCACATGATAGCACGTGCTGTCTTATAATTAATTATAATAATTTCTAAACGTTTTCACATATTTTCCTTTTGAAAAGTTCTTATATTTAATATTTTGACAAGATAAATTCATACAAAAAATAATTTACATTTATCTTTTAGTTTCTTATTGATAATATTAGAATTATTCTTGCGGGCTAAAAATCTACCTTTTCCAACAGAAAAAACTAATATGAGGTGATTGTCAGACTTAAAGTGCATCTGAATACTCAAAATTAATCTACCTTCCTTTTCTTAAAAAAAGATTTAGAAGTATGCACGAGGGTGGATATCATTAGGCTGGAAAAAACATACCGTAAGGAAGTTGCCTTGTACATTGCCTTTTAAGATTATCCCATTAAGAACACACTTCACAGAGTTACATGCAAATATATGGCAGGTACATGTAAATTGACAAGCAGGGAAATATGTAGTTTAGTTCCATGTCTTTGGAGAATTTTTGTGCCCAATACCTAATGTCTGTGTTGGAATGAAACTCATGTATGCATCAAATAGGAAACTTGAATCCATCTCCATAAATCATAGGTCTAGAGTCTTTAGATTTCATAGATCTTACTATTATGTCATGTTGTTTGTTTACCGTCGCAGATAAATATGTGTTATAGAACTAGCCTCGGATATGCTAACTGGTTCAAATCATACGCTTCGTTGGAACATGTGTCTTGCATCAAGTCATTTGGGAAAAATAGCATTTTGTCAATAACGTCATACCTTGAACAGGAGTATGTAATACCCTAAGTTAGAGTGAATAGCCCACATAAGATATACTTCTAATATATAATAGTTCTTATGAACTCAAAAATAATTGTAGTTAGCATTTTTGAGGAAGGAACTATAGAAAATATATACTCGGGGTATTACAGGCTTACTCCCATATTGGGTTGGGGATGATTAGACATATGATAAATAAGTCTGGAACAAAGACTCCATTTATGGATTTTCCCTTTTTGAGTCAAATTGGAGTTCGAACATATTATCCAATCCACCTTGGAGTGCAACTGTTGACAGGCTATGGTGATTTTCTTGTAAGTGGTATCAGAGCCCATGATTTGGCAGGTTTGTTTTCATGGATATTTTGTTGCTTCACGTGGTAGTTGGGTATAAAGCAGAAAAAGAGATCAATAACAAAGCAAACACAAACTTTAACGAGGTTCGGAGCAAATCCTGCGTTCTCGGGTAGCAGGAGATAGTTTCACTAATTCGAAAGAGAGATTCAGATTATAGATTATAAAAGAGATCCGCAGATCTCAGTGCTCTCTCTCATACATGATAGAATGAAGATACCCAATGATGGCTAGAAACAAATTTTATATACCCTAGAGTTGTTTCTCACTACACATTCTCCAGAATACCCCTGGATATGTACGGGTACAAAATAATAACTGAATCGCTTCGCTAGCTCCGCTCCACTTCAGCTCCGAAAAGGTTCTTAAGTAGCAGGTAGCTAATAGGGATTAGGGTTCAAGACAAACCCAATACTATCATCTAGGTGTCACGGACACGAAGAGACACTTAACGTGGTAGCTTCTTAAGAAGTTGGATAAGGGGACGTTGAGACATGTCTTTGTCTGTAAGCATTTGGTTGTATATAATACACATGGAAACTCATACTGTTTAGAAGATGTTTTATTAAAAGTAGGGAATGCGAAGTCCGTAATGTAAGGAGTGTGAAGCTCAAAATCTATCAGGTTCTTATCTCTATTTTTTAGATCCTAATTTCTCTTATATATTTTCTTGTGAAAACCCTAGTTTTCTATTTTTTTTATTTTAAGGTGATTGCGATCCTCTCATATTACATCACCTAATTATTTATTTTTTCCAATTAAATTATTTCTCTGGTCTATGTAGCACGGACAATTTAATCATGTAGATGTATCGTGTCCGAAATGTGTCTGATACGTGTCGGACATACGTGTCGTGTGTATTTTTAAGAATTTGTCACGTTTTCACGTGTCGTGTCCATTCAACATTGTCGTATCTGTGCAACGTAGGCTCTGGTTCATGTAGCCAATACAGGGGATTGCTGATGCCCCCCATCATTCTATACCTTATGAATTCTGGACTAGAAACATTTGCGGAGTTAAATTAGACATTATTTTAATTTTCTTTAGATTAGATATACATGGGTTATGGACATGGTTTCTTAATAAATCACTTCATAGTGTCCTCTAATGTCAAATTATTCGGTTTTTGTAAATCTCTCCTAGTACAAGTGGTTTATTCTTGTGAGATGATGTGTAGTATAACTGAGACTAGCTCTCATTCATTGCACTTACATCCTTTTCATTTTTTTTCTCATGCTTTCTTGCATCTGAAATGGTTTAGACTTGAAAGCTTAATTCGTTCTTGGATTTTAATTGAATTTTCATATGAAATGCAGGAACGGGAGGATGCTGATGGGGTGAGGGGCATCTACCATTAAGGGCTGTTATCGTGGGTCTTCTGGCTCGATGGTCCTTTGGTGTTGAAATTATACCACAATCCTCTCGTTGAGACATTCATATTGTCATGTACCCAGCTTTTATATTAACCATTATTAGGCCCGTAACATTGGTTAGTTTCTAGAATATAGTAGTGGGAAGTTTCTGTTGGTGGCCAGAGAAGCTGTTTTAATTGGTTTTTCAAAATTATTCTGTTTAAAATTACTTCAGTTTCTTCTTGTTGTTGTTTCTATGTGCAGAAGTGATGGAGTTGAATTAATTTATTGTAAGAGTTTGTTAGTAAAGGTTAATAAGGGTAGAGATTCAGAATTCTGATTGCTTTATATTTTCTCATATTTATGGCTCTAATCTATGGATTGGCGTTGTGGTGATTTCATAGTCAACATCTGATCCATGTTTTTGCACTTTTTGGATTTTTTTCCCCTCATATGTTCTTCTTGATCCAGCTACTATGAGTCACATATTCAGCAATAAAGTCATTTTATGTTTTTACTAAACTAAATACCAAAAATATATATTATCTGTTTACTATTTTGAAACAATAATGCAGAAACCATCATATAGTCATGTATCTTATGGTATATTCCATCATCGTTGATTGGAAGTATGAAATTATCGGATCAATGCACATTAAGGATTTAATTGTTGAATATTTTAAATTCAATTATCAGTGAGAAATTATATTGTTGAGCTTCATGAATGTTCACGTGCACACAGATACACACACACATACGCGCACAAAACACCCTGTTTCATTCAGGATTCTATGTTTTATCTTATCTTTTTTTGTTCTCTTTTCGGCTATATAGACATCCACATTATGACCAGTCTGGTGGCTCTTTTCTTCAAGTCAAAAGTGGCATAAAATTGTTACCCATGTGCCCTTCATCTTCAATTGGATTATCAACATACTTTATGAACACTTTGCCCAATTCATCTGTGTGTGTGTGTGTGTGGGTGTGTGTGCGCGCGCTAGAAGAAGAGTTGCTTTTTATATACCTCTCAATACCAAAAAAAGGGGATTTTATTTCACAGTCCAAATCCACACAAACCCCTCTCACAATCTTTGTCCAAAAGTTTCTCCATCCTCACTTCTCATCTTTAAGAAAGTTCCACAAGGTTGAAGCTTTAGACCATAGGGAATTAATCTATTTTGTCTCTATGGCTGAAAATTTTCTCCTATAGCATACTCAAAACTCGACTTTTTCATCAAAATGACGTACATGTACATACATACATATTTGTTGGTGTGGAAGAGGACAATGTCATCATCAACCTTGTGTGATTGACTGATCCAAGGAAATGCCACTGCATGTCACTCATTGTTTGAGTGTAGGAGCCAGTTGAGGGGCACATGAAGACAAGTGGGGGACATTGAGGTTGGGAGATTACACAGAGAGAATTGATGGCCTTGGAAAGAAGCAATGGAGGTTGGCCAACATGAACATACCAGAAGGTGAAATGAGCAATGTTGGTGTATGTGTGTATCTTGGTAATTATTGTTTCTCAAAGTGTAAACCAAAAGTTCAAATGAAAGTAAAATGAGAAAAAGTTAATTTGTTTACGAAATCACCGACCAAAAGTTCAAATGAAAGTAAAATGAGAAAAAGTTAATTTGTTTACGAAATCACCGACGACAGTTTTCTCGTAGAGAGTTATTGTATGTTTGAAGAGCTCGTGTGTATGGTGAGAACTTCTGTCTTTCGGTTTCTTTATATCCATTTGTTGCATTCTTGTAAATATACACTCTTTACTGAAAAGTTAGTATTCGACTCTATCTAATAACCGTCGGATAAGTATCCACTTTTTAAATAGAGGGGATACAAATATCATAATTTATTATATTAGACAAAGCCCTGATCCTTAGAAAAAAATTTGTTCACCTGTTATTTCTTTGCTTCCATTCCAGAGCAATTTTAACCAAGAATGATGAACAAATATTATCACGGTTTAGATTTATAGCTTATTCAAGTTACTTTAGGCTTAGCGCGTATACGTGAGGTATTTTCCTTGCGTATATGCGTCGCCGACTCTCGTCGCGACTCCGTTTCCACTTATTTTGGGAAGCGGGGCGTGACAAATATGAATGGCTACCATAATTGCATACCACCATTGCATTTGTATGGTTCACACCTATAATCATAGCCCTAGCTATTGCATGCATAAACACATGCCTACTTAATTGTAGGTGGCATATTTATGTGCACATTCATGTTTCCATAGCTCTACCCATAGTTCCTACACTCTAGCATGCATGCTCTATACATATACATAGTTCACTACAACATTAACACTAGTGGTTGAATTCATCTTTAATTGATAGAGCTTGTCCAAAAGAAGATATTCATACTTATTTGGTTAACCCCAACCCCAACCCAAATGGCTGAACTTGGGACATGAGTCTGTTCTGGAGATCATAACACCAAAAGGAGCAATGGGGACCATTTGCAAAGGGACACAAAAAAGCAAATGTGTTGAGCTCATTTTCCTGGATTTGTTAGATTTGCTCTTTGACTCTCACTATAGGTACTTGGTTTCCCATTTCAACTCCCACCAGAAAGAAAGCAGTTGGAAGTATGACTAATCAAATAATTAGGAAAAAAAAAAATCTAAGTTTGATATTATCATATTCACTAACAAAGTGATTTAGGTCAGCCTTCTCCACTGATCATTGCCAAGATACGGATCGTAACGGTTGATCGTATTCGACGAATATATAAATATATAGTGGGATTTCAGCTGGTAATGTGCATGCTAGCTCTTTCATTAAGTGAACTATTGATTGACATAATCAAAATGATGGGTACTTTCATGTGGGTCTCCTTTATGTTATGACCATCCAAACATAGCATATGAAGCTATTGTATGTAAAGCAATAGCAACATTAGTTATTAGAATTAACAAGATAAACTGCCATCAAAATGCATTAAAAGTAATTATGTCAATTATGAGAGCCCAAAGCTACCTGAAATAGGCAAACCTTTTCATTAATTAGCTTAATAATTAACCATTGCTTTGCATGTACACATACCTTGAATTAAAAGGGAGATTCTACCAAAGTTCAGCTACAAAGTAATTTACTACAAATGAACTGGGAAAAATTTAGTTTGTCCCCCTCATTTGACTTTGGTTTTCAACCAAATTCCTTAACCAACAAAGATCATCTTTAAACCCCTCAGATTCGGAAAGTTTTTTCCAACCCCCTTCTTTTCAATTGAGACACCCTAGACATGCTGCTTAACAACCGAGTCTTCTACCTTCTGCAACAAAATAAAATAAATTGGTTTATGATGAAAGCCGTCGATTTTGATACGAATATGTTGTTGTTATACTAAGAAATATTGTTCTATATATATACAAATATGAATAATGTGCAAAGAAATTTGTGAAGGGTTTAAAGCATGGTTTCAAATATCACTCACGCCGGTAGGTGGTGTGTGTATAAAATAGCATGTTTTTGAAGTATATGTCTACTACAAATCACTCAAAATATCAGTCATTATAAAAGATATTGGTGGTTGATATTGATAATATTGATATTAAAAATCATTTTAGTTGACATTGATGCTGACATCTAGACCTGACCCTGGTTTCAAAACAAGTGGTTCCCGGTTACTCAAACTGAGGAACCGAATCGCAACGGTTGGTGTGGGGGGGGGGGGGGGGGGGGGGACCGGAACTATTGGGGAACCGACGGACTGCGGAGCCGCGGGGGGGGAGACGGAGGAGGCCTGGAGGGGGAGGGGGGGGGAGCTACAGGGGAGAGGAAGAGGCGAAGGGAGAGATGCTGAACCTGATTCAAGAATCGAAATAGCTGGTTCTTGAACCGAAACCAGAGATTCCAGTTCTTGAACCGAAACCAGAACCGGATCGGCTAGGACTCGGTTTCGGTTCAGTTTGGAAGCGGGGAATCGGTGACCCTGTCCACTTCCAGTTTTCATTCCATGGTTTCGGATCGGTTTGCCTGTTCGAATCGAAGCCGTGATCAGGTTTACTGATATCGAGATTTTAAACTGCAGTTTAAAGATGAATATTTTTTATAAACGGGTTTAAACAAGAATGAAAAACACATGAGGGGAGAAACAAACTTCCAAAAAGTATTCTACTAGCTAGAGTGTTATGCGTGAAGATATAGTTTATGGAAGTAGAGCTGCATCTCTCTAGCCCTAACAAGTTAATCATTCCCCTGTATCCATAGCCACCATCAAGATACCATATAATAAAGATACCATATAATAATGTTAAACCTACCACCTCAACAATCCCATCACATCAATCTCCCTCCTTCCTCTCTAAAGTCTCCTCCCCTCCCATCAATCACTTTTCACATCTGAGATCCAAAAAACCTGAACCAGAAAAACTTCTACAATGGTCATCCACCACCAAGTAGACCTGACTTCGGTTCTGAATCAGCGGTTCTAGTTCTGAAATCGGCAGTTCCCTCCATATGAGGAACCGGAACCGCATCGGGGCCAACCGATTTTGATTCCGATTTCGGTTCCGGTCCCAATTCGGTCCTTTTTTTCATTTCCGATTCTTAAACCGTTTCTACTCCGTCGAATACTAAATTTTATATATAAGAAAAATTAACAAAATAAAAAAAATAAAAAAAGTTTGAAATTAATCCTTACCATAATTTAGTTGCCTACGTATCCTCTTGGGATTTAGAGGAATCAAAACTCATATTGTTCTCTTACCTGATCCCGCCTTACTTCAATCGCTACCTTTCCTTCCGGTGATCGTTATTTCCATTAAGTTTTTATTTTCTTCCGGCGCGATTTCTTATTGTCTTAATGCTGCTTTTGTCCAATCATCAAGTCATGTTTGGGCCTCCACTGATTCGGGGGACATAATCGAACGGGTTTGATCCAAAATACTTTCCGCACTGAATGCTTGCTCTACAACTACTGTTGATATCGACTTTACTAAGATTTGTATAGCAATAATTACCATGATAAGAAATTGTGTTTAATGCTCCTTCCACCATTGCATGATTGAAAATTTCATATTTTAAAAATCTTCACCAAACTCAGATGAAATGGTCAGATAACTATAAGCTCAGAGTTCGAGCTTGATGAAGATCATCGTGATTTTTGGCTCTTTGCAATAATAATTGTTGTCCCTATTAATTTTAGAGGTATCCTCACTTAACTACTAGTTTGTCCATGATGGGGATATTAATACTTGAACTATAAATTCTACTATATTCATCATATAAGACATAAATTTTTTTAACTTTATTACATAGAGCATAAACATTTACATTCAAATTTAGAATTTCATAATAAGTAGATAAATATTCATGCAATTCATCTAATTTACAACATGGATAAAAACACATACAAATAAATAAATAGGTGTAATCATTTTTTTTTGTAAGTTTTATTCACGATCAACAAAATGATAGGTGATCCTTATGTAAAAATGTTATTTTCAGTGATCACTTCATATATCGCTGGATATAAATACACGCCCATCAAAAGTGATGAAAAAAATCATGTTTTTCTTTTTTGTATAAAGCTTATGAACTGTGCACATGAGAGTGGTTTTAGGCACTCTACTTGTTTGAGAATTTAATGCATTTTGACAATAATTTATAAAAACCTAATTTTTCACCGAAACTAAAAGATAAGTGTTCAACGAAAACCATTCATGCTAATACATCTCTTTTTTTAATATTAGAAAATGAAATAATTGAGGAGGGTTATTAGTAGTGTACCTTGATATTTGAGTTTGTATTTTTGTGAGACCGGGTTGATAAGGGTGCACCCTCTCCAAATGCTTTCGGTATGTCCCATAACCATCGGAAGTGGACCATTTAAAAGTCTTTGAGAAATGCTTACAATTTACACTAACGATTGTGCTCGTATCATTCCTGATTTTCATAAAAGATACACGAAAAGATCTAACTTTAATTTTTGCCTAGCGGTATCTTCTTCGCCTCTATCGCCTTTTTAGATTTGGGACTTTGGGGTTAGAATATTGACTTGCGCTTCTTCTTCAGGATGTAATTCTAATTTCTCATCGTCGACGTGCATCATTAAATATGGTATTGATTGCATGTAATCGAAAATATCATCTCTACTGGCGAATTAATTTCATCGCCCTTGCCCTTGCCACTTGCCACTTGCCATGGTGATGGAGAGTAAGAAAACTGGAGAGGAGAGAACTCAGAAATTAGAATTTTGTAGATGAATTTTGTAGAGAGCTTTGTAGAGATTTTGGTGTGGAGAATAGGAGAAATGGGGTGCTATTTATAGATTACTAAATCTATTAAAAAAAACCTAAATTTTAAACTTTAAAAAATTTTAAAAAATAAACCCCAATGGTCCAAATTGGATCATTGGAGGCCAACGGTCCAATTTTGCCAACGGTCCAATTGATCGTTGGGGCAGGCCAGGCCTCGGCGACTTTGCTTGGCCTCCAGGCAAAAAAAAAATCTGGTTCAAAAATCCGGACGTCGGTTCGTGAGCTGGAACCAACAATTTCAGTGTTCTTAAAAAAGAAACCAGAACCGAACCGGCTAAGGCCCGATTCCAATTTGGTTTGGATTCGGGGAACTGGAGGCCCAATCCGGTTTCGGTTTTCGTTCCATGGTTCCGGTTTAGTTCTTTGGTTCGAATCGAAATCATGGTCGGGTCTACACCAAGATGGCTCTTCTCTTTCGGTCGCCACCTGCATCCCTCCCGTCTACCCTATCACCGCCTGCACCTCCCTCTCCCACCGCTGTCGTTGCCTTTCGTTCCCCCTCCCTCCTCTTCCCTAGCTACTCCCTACGAAAGAGATCAAGCTCTGATTCACTTCGGGTTTATAACAGAACCAGACCTGCAAGTCAAAGTGAGTTGGATCCGACCCGCCAGTAATTATAACCAGATCCGAACCAGAGCAAATCCAATTTACAGTCAACCCGACCTGCTTCTACTATCTTGGTGCAGACCCGACCCTTCAGCATCTGATTTGACCCGCAGCTACACTGCAAATCCTGATCAGACCCGCTCTACTTCTACAGTTGAAGACCCGTTAGCAGCAGATTATACCTATTAAGCATCAGGTTTGGTTTTCGAGACGTTTCTCAGCCAGCTGGAGCTCGAATTGAGCCATTTTGAGGTTTGGACTCATGGGAGATAGCTCTACGCATCCCAATCGATATCAATATGATACTAAGGTCAAACATGATCTTCAGTAGGTGAGTTTGTTAAGCTCGATTAATTATTGATTAGTACTGATATAGCATATCTAGAGTTTTATCCACTTTGACTGTTGTTCATTTATATTGGTGAGATTGTGTGTATCTGTTACCCATAATTTATTAATCTAAATATTGATCGTAAAATCTTTTGCTGGCATACTATAAGTAATATTGTTATTTTGTTCTTGATTGAAATTGATTAGACTACGCATGTTATTTTGATAAATCATATGCTAGTGTTACTAGTTTAGTCCTTTTCTACCTGATGATCTTAGCTTGTTGGTGAAGCGTGTTTTAGCAATTTTGTCACTGGTTTCTCCCATCACAGATACGTTTCATATCAAAAAGATATATGAAGATGGTTGTCAGTTACATAAAAGAGTTGAAGTGCAGAAGTCCTCTTGAGTTCCTTTTTGAATTCCAACAAGCTAGAGGAAATACTTTGTAGACAAGTTCTAGCGAAGTAAGTTTTTTGAAGACCTAGACGGATAGTAAGTTTAGAAATAATGAAATTATAAAGGACGATTAAGACAAAAACCACTCCATGATATTGTACCATGTGGCAGTAATAAAAAACTTGATGAAATATTTGAAAATCTGTACAAAACCTTAGGGCACAATACCACTAATACGATTATTGTTGAGCTCGCCTACTGTATTCTTTAGATATCATATTCAGAGATAAACTTGTGCCCATTCTAGAAGGATTCGAGGTCGAATCCTTTCTACTCAAATACAATCCTACGACATCTGAATTCAAGGTCCAATCTATTGAAGTTGGTGTACATTATTGCAAGTAATTAAAAATAAAAAATCATATATTTTGAATACTTTTTGTCAATCAATCAAGTAAGCGCAAAATAGACGGCCGAAACACTGAGTTGGTTAGTTTAACGGTATAAAATATTTAAAATCTAACCAAAGGGTTTTAAGTGTTTAGATCATGATGAAATGGTCGGATCGAGAATTTGTATGTCTAAAAATATAGATCGATCTAAGCAATATACTATTTTCAGCCGTTCATTTTGCACTTATTTGATGAATGAGCAAAAATTATTCGAAATACATGATTTTTTTACTTTTAATTACTTGAAATAATATAAATCAACTTCAACAGAGTGGATCTTGCATTCAAATAATTCAAATTGTATTTGAATGAGAAGGATTCGGGCTCGAATCCTTCCGGAATGACACAACTCTCTCTCTCATCACATTCATTCTCATTGACTTAATTTTATTATATTTATATATGCTCTTTGCCAAATAAATAAAAAAATTTACTTTAATTCTTTTTGACCCAGATGCAATGAATGTGTCCTGAAATCTTGCAATTGCAGCAAAAATTAAGAAAAAACAAGAAACCCCACTGCACGAGCTTCCCGCCATTGCAGGGTTATCAGTGTAATATCTCTATTCTATAATACCATATTAATAATAAATAATAGTATTTTTAATATGAGAAAATGTATATCAGCCCGCGGGCTGAGAGTACTCTCTCAGCCTGCGATGACGTGGCTCGAGTTGTCACCTCACTGACTTGCGGCCCGCTTTTAGGTAGAAGTTAAATTACCAAATACCCCTTATGATAACTTTTCCTTATTGTTTATTATTATTTTTTTCCCCTTTTATTTTGCCGCTCTTTATAGGATATAAATTAATTTTCGCCTTATTTCTTTACCTCTTTTTTGAAAGATGTAGTTTCTCCTTTTCAGCCTGGGATAAATTTTTTTTTGAAAATATAAATCTTTTCAGATCAATGTTTTCAGCCTGCGATAAAATTCTACTTTATAGTTTAATTTTTTTGTATATAATGTAGTCAGAGTCTTGGTCGCATTGTACATTTAAACTGCGACCTTAGTCAAAGTCTTTGGTCGCAGTGTACATGGTGAAATGCGACCAGGTCGCAGTGTTTTTATTGATAAAGATAGCCAGCAACTGCAATCTAGGGTTGCATTACATGGACTGCGACTTTGGTCGCAGTACGTTAAGTAATTATTTTTTTTGAATATAATGTATTCAGAGTCTTTGGTCGCAATGTACATTTAAACTGCGACCTTAGCCAAAGTCTTTTTGTCGCAATGTACATGGTTAAATGCGACCAAGGTCGCAGTGTTGTTATTGATAAAGATAGCCAGCAACTGCAATCTAGGGTTGCATTACATGGACTGCGACTTTGGTCGCAGTACGTTAAGTAAGTGTTGTTTTATTAAGTGTTGTTTTTTGGATTAAGTCATTTTTTGAATCTAAATGAAAAATGAAAAGTTGTCTGTTGTCTGATGCGACTTGGAGTCAGTCCGTGAGACGCGACCTGTCATAAAGATTTTATGAGATCTTTTAACGTCAAGTCTATGTTGACGAACCCCGCACCATTCGTTGTTTCCCGAAGCGGTTGTCTACGCGTCGGTTCTTCATTGGGTTTAGGCGTTAATGTCTTTTAATGCCAAACCGGCGCTGGCGGTTGGAGACGATTAATGCCGACGATTCTGATTAATGAACCATTAATTATGTTTATTATGGGCTGCCTATAAATAGGGCTCACCCTCTCCCTTTAACAGTCCTTAATTAGACTGTTTTCTTTCGAGAGCAATTGCTCTGAGAATTTTCGTCTTCTTCAGAGTCTCTAACAGGTGCCTGCCTCCATGGATGAAGATGACCCTATTGACGAACTTTATCGATGTTCGTCCATAAGGGAAGAAGTCATAGACCTCATCGTCCACAAGGGAAGAAGTCATGGTCCTCGTCGTTCACAAGGGAAGAAGTCATGATCCCTGACGAGGACTTAATCCTCACCGAGATCTGCTCTCACTTGATGCACCAGTCAAGCTTGCTGGTAACGGATGGTCAGAGTGGGTATGGCGGCGGGGGATGTGGTGGGTAGCATTCCTTGTGAGGTCTCAAAACCTCCTCTCTTACCCCAGAAGTGACATCGAGGAAACTCCATGCTCACTGGATAATCTTCTGGTGAAGAGATGTTCATAAACGAAATATTCTGCTGCCACCAGACCTCCAGGAGAAGATTGCTCTTAGTAGTCAACAAGGGCTCTTCTTGGCTCTTCTGATGTTTTGTCTTCTTGGCTACTTTGATATTTAGTCTTCTTTGTAACACTCAATCTTATTGATTCTGCTGCCACCAGACCTGAAGAAGAAGATTTCTCTTAGTCAACAAGGGATTTTTTGATGTTTAATCTTCTTGGCTACTTTGATGTTTAGTCTTCTTTGTAACACTCAATCTTATTGATTCTGCTGCCACCAGAGCTCAAGAAGAAGATTGCTCTTAGTCAACAAGGGATTTTTTTGATGTTTTAGTCTTCTTTTGTACTGCTGTATTTGTAACACTTCAATCTTATTGTATAAGAGATCGTTTTGTATCATTTGCACATTCCTGGAGATAAATGCCTGGACATAAATAAAAAGCATATTTGTTTTTTTAATAAACTACGAACTTTTTCGCAGCCATGCATTGCAAAGAAAACAACTATGATCATAGATGACACTGCGACCAAGGTCGCATAAGATACATTGCAAACAGTAACTACTGTGACCAGGGTCGACACTGCGACCAAAGACTGCGACTAAGCAACTGTTGCGGTGACGTGTCACATCGTCGCAGTGTTGTTGTTGATTAAGACTGAAAACCAGCAATAGCGACCAAGATTGGAGATTATTTTTTTAAGACTGCGGCCATCAACTGCGACCAAGTCGCAGTGTTGTTGTTGATTATTTATAAAGACCACCAACTGCGACCAAGGTCGCAGTGATGTTGTTGATTCGTAAAGACCAGCAACTGCGACCAAGGTCGCTTTGTATTTTATTAAGACTAAACACCAACAACTGCGATCAAGGT
Organism: Agave tequilana; assembly: GCA_038442645.1. Taxonomy (NCBI): domain Eukaryota; kingdom Viridiplantae; phylum Streptophyta; class Magnoliopsida; order Asparagales; family Asparagaceae; genus Agave; species Agave tequilana. The sequence goes on along the minus strand of JAVJIF010013958.1, from coordinate 87,109 downwards.
CGCAGTTTATTTTATTAATATTAAGGTCAGAAACTGCGACCAAGGTAGCAGTGTTGTTGTTGAGTAAGACTAAAGTCCAGCAACTGCGACCAGGGTCGCAGTGTATTTATTAAATCTGCGTCCAGCAACTGCGACCAATGTCGCAACCTTTCATTTTAAAAATTTTTAAGGTTGAAGTAATATAATTATTAACTGCGACCAAGGTCGCAGTGTTGTTAAGGATAAAGATGGTCGCAGTGTACATGGTTAAATGTGACCAAGGTCGCAGTGTTGTTGTTGATAAAGATGGCCAACAACTGCAGTCTTAGGTCGCTTTACATGGACTGCGACATTGGTCGCAGTACGTTAAGTAAGTGTTTTCTTTAGATTAACATGCATAGCGACCAAGGTCGCCGTGTTCTTATTTTATTAAGTGTTGTTTTGGATTAAGTCATTTTTTTGAATCTAAATGAAAAATGAAAGTTGTCTGTTGTCTGATGCGGTCAGAAACTGCGACCAAGGTAGCAGTGTTGTTGTTGATTAAGATTAAGACCAGCAACTGCGACCTTGGTCGCATTGTATTTATTAAGTCTGCCTCCATGGTCGCAGTATTTCAACCGATACATAGTAGTAAAAAATGTAATTCACACAAATAACTTTAGAAAACAGATTTATATATATTTAAAAAGAAAAACTCCCATAAATAACTCAATTTGATTTATATATATTTAAAAAGAAAAACAAAATACAATTTTTTAACTTCTAATCGTCGTCATCACCATAGTAATCAGATTCGTCGTCAAGAGTCATGCTTTCGTCTTCTGTATCGCTTTCGTCTTCTGTCTCTTCCTCCTCTTCAGGTACAGTCTCATCGTCGCTTTCTTCCTCTTCATGTTTGTGTTTTGGTTCATCAATGAACTCCCAGAAAGGGTCGTCTGTATCAAGCTCAGATTCTGACCCATAGCGAGACATTGTTTCAGAACTAAACATAAAATCATCATTTGATGATTGGCTTCTTTCCGGTGAAGACGGTGGTGATGGTGAAGACATTGTTTGAATGTATTGGCTTCTTTCCGGTGAAGAGGATGGTATGTTTTTAATCCTTTGCTCATGACCCTTTATATATTTTTAATCCCGGAATTCCAAAAGGTTTAAGCTCTCGGACCACGTGAATATCTCTCAAATATATTTTCTATCTTTTCCCAAAATTGTATACTTCCTAGGTGACTGTTCAGTTATCCAAAACAGTTTAAAAGTTAATACACTATAACTTTAAATTACTTTGAACTCCAAAACAGTACATTATTGCGACCAAAGTCGCATTGGGAACTGATAAATGATTAACTGCGACCATAAATTGCATCCGTAGTAGGATTGCGACTATGGTCGCAGTGTTTAAGAGCAGCAGTCGCAGTTTGAATATGTAATTAAAAGAGCTTATAAGTTAATATATTGAGAAAGAGACCTTACAAAAAAAATAGAATTAAAAGCTTTTAAAAGAAGACAAAATATTTGAATATCAGAAGATCAGGAAATCCTAATCCTCGTCATTATCACCATCATAAGCAGATTCATCGTCTTCATTCTTCTGCTCTTCCTCTTCATCACTTATTTCCTCATCATCTTGCTGGTTTTGAGGTTTTTTTGTTTCACCGATGAACTCCCAGAATGGATCGTCTCTATCAAGCTCTTCGTCTGACCCGTTGCTAGGAAGCGAGCGTTACAGCATCAGAGGACATGCTTTCATCAAGCATGTCTCCGTCAAGTGGCAGAGGAATAATGTCTTCTTCACTAACCCACATGAAAAATTCATTATCATCATGAATAGGAGGATCAGTTAATACATTATTTGATGTAGTGAGATAGTCAAAAGGAGTGAAGTCCAGACTGGTATCAGATTCACTAGAATATCCTAAAGACAAAGGACCGGTGGGGGATTGATTGAAGTTGAATTCTGAGTGTTCAGAGGAAGAAGATGGGGAAGACATGATTCAAGAATGAATTTTTTTTTGAAAGTTTTTGAAATCAAATTGAAAAGGAAGAGCAAAATTATAGTTTTTTAGGTATGAGGTAATATATTAGTTACAAGCTTTATATAAAGGTGAATATTGTGGAAGAACATGAATAGTAATAATAATTGTTACAGGTGAGGGTTGAGTATGGTAGGAAGTGGTAAAAAAAATTAAATATTTAATTGAAGACTTATTGCTGGAGAATCCGAAGTACAAATTAACTTTTTATAGAATTGTTTGGCTATATCTTTAGATTACGTATGGTGCACATCTTTCCTTTCTCGAGATTAACATTAGTGCATATCTTTTTTCTAGACTGGTGTTGTATCACGGTAGATATAATATTAATTACTTCTTTTACAGAAGGCATGAGAAAGAAGATTGCGAATTTGGTCGCAGTACCGAAGGAGGTCGCATTACTATGCGATAGCATTTTTTTTGTCTTGTATTCTTTATTCTGTATTAAGTCTGCGACCATGGAATGTTTTTTTACTTTTGAATGGTAGAAGTCGCAGTCGTCATTTAAAAGGGGTATTTTTGTCCTTTTGATTCACGATTGTTTAGGCGGGATTTTTGATTTTTTGTGGCGCCCACACTCTGCGACCGATGTGTGGCCTATATTCAGCCACGTCCCGCAGGCTGAGAAACTCTCTCAGCCCGCTGGCTGAGGTACAGATTCCTCTTTTAAAATATATGCATATATTTATGTTATTTATGTATGTGTAATTATGTATTAATATATGTGTGAGTATATATATATATGTATGTGTGTGTACATGCATGTAAGTGTACAAAAATGTGTGAATAATCATGTGCATATGTTTGTGTGGTGTATTCGTGTGTGTACGATTGCGTGTTACAGCGGTTACGAACCCGTTTGGTGAGATCCGGACTCATTACAGTAGATTTGGAGTTGTGCTCGTTAAGAGAGGAGTAACATGAAGGCGCATAGAGAAGGTATAATTTTGTAATCTAAGTCTAAATTCAAGGGAAGGTGAATACTCTTGTGAGATCAAGAGGAAAGTTAAATCTCTTTATATCAAGTTTATTAATAAAACTCATTCAAGTTCTCTTCCGTGAACGCAGGTCAAGTTTGGACCGAACTACGTCCAATTCTCATGTTATTATTATTACTCTTTTATCTAGGTATTACTAGTTCGCTTTACAGCAGTTTTCTTTTTGCAAATATTATCATATTGTCAAGTTCCGCAAACATCGATCCTATCGAACGATTATATCGTAACCACCATGATTTACATAAAAGAAACTCTCATCTTGGAGGAGGTCACGACAAGTTTATTATCAAACGAGATAAGAAAAAAAAAAACAAATCAAGAGGACTAGGAAAGATCAAGTTTGGGGGTCATAAGAAGGAAAGGAAGAAAAGTAAAGAAAGGTCCGGATTCATCGAAGACATGTCATTTTTTGTCAACACAAAGATCATTGGGAGAAGGTCTGCAAGCGTTGACAAGAGTGATTGAAGAAGAAGGGTTAAGCTGCAGAGACAGACATAACAATCAGCGGTTATGTAACAATGAGCGGTGTTGACACCGAAGTATTACTGAAAAATTTCTGGTAGCAATCAAATTATTTATACTGTTGAAGCAAATCTTTGTTTCTGTAGGCAAAATAACCAAAGCGATTCAAGTACCAAATGAAGAACAGTCTACCTCCAATTTTGTTTATGCACAAGGAGCAGACTCTCCCCACCCTTGCCCAAATCCTTCATTGGCAATGCATATGTTCTCTCCATCTCATCCACATATGGAGAGCTCCTGCAAGAGACTCTTCCCCCCTCCATTGTGCACAAGATCAAAGAAGCGAAAAACGGAGTGAACGATGATTACGTGCACTCGTCGCCCTCCCTGCACTGCCTGAGCTCACAGTTGTGTCAGACTGGAGGCACACTCCATATCCCAAGGTGAATTTTGGGAGTGGGTACGCGGTTTGCGCCGTGCTGCTCCGCGAGGTGGTGTAACTCATGAAGAGTTCAAGAGAGATGGGGGCATTGGTGTGAGGATTGGTTTGATGAAGAAGCATTTGAATAGTTTCTGTCACTGTTTTCTGGATGTTGCGAGTTGAGAGTGAGGATTGGAAACAGTTATGCATTACTTCAAAGGATGTTGTCATTTGTTTATTGAACATATGCACATCTATCTATTATTAAGATTCATATAGTTAAGTTCAATGAATGCTATTTCTTTCATTAACCTTGTGCTTCTCAGAATAATTCTATGCTATTTATGCTTGTTCATAGGTTTGGATTAAATAGTTTAGATTCTGATCTGGAGATCTCGATATCCTTGCTGATTTAGACAGGCAGAATTCCATAATTAGAGAAAGATGAAATGGCACAAGAAATGAAATGAATAAAGTTGCTGATTCATGGTAGCAGTTCTCAACTGGTTATTTATAGCTTGAATGAGCAACAAACTGCTCTCTATTTTCCAGATAAAACCAGTACCAACATCGTGATTCCTCAAGTCCTGCTTCAACCCAAGAAAATATAATTCCTGATGTGAACAGATTAATAAGACCCATCACAAACATCATAATGCAGCTCATCATAACATGAAATCCACCTCATAAATAGACAAGTCATCTTGTTGGAGGTGACAATGACAAACGATAAATTTAGCAACAGAGAAAAGGAGAGATTTGTTGGCACTTCCATCAGAAAAGAAAAATAAGATGCATTTTTGCCAAGAGATTATGGTTCCCTTCTTTCAAGTAGGAAATTAGATACATCTTTCTTCATACAATTATATCTGGAACAATCTTCTAAGTGAGCGTCTCGTTTAATAGGATTGAGCAAGCAAGTCCGTGTGGAGAGTAAAAAGATCGAAAGGGGGGCTACACAACAAAAAGGAAAAGGAAAAACACATCGAAATGCATGTAATCATTAGGCATCTTGCCAGCCACTTCGACGGGCCCTTTGCTCCCAGATGTAAGTCACCCTCCTCTCCTTGGTTAGGGCTGCCTCAGCCCGCTCTCTGGCTTCCTCACACGTCTCTGTCGCTGCGTTGCACTTCTCAGCCTCTTTCTGGTACTGAGAAGCCAATCTTTTGGCTTCTACCAAGGTGACATTCATGTGATGAGTGTGCTCTTCTGCCACAGCCTCCTGAAGCCTGAGCTCCTCTGTGAGGAGATCAACAAACTGTTTCTCCATCTCCTTGCTCAACTCCGGATCATTCTTCCCGCAATCTGTCATGCAATCAAATTATCACTTGCTAGATTAATACAGCTGACAATGGAATATTAGGAGTCGTGGAAATAATTGTATTACTTTCCCAACTATACTCATACTATCGATTTCTAAGCAATATATGATTTGGTCATTTTGATCTTAAATTAATTGATGTGGGACAGCCAGCTACAAGGATTGGGAGGGAGCTGATTGAATAAGGCTCTCAAATTATTATAATAGTAAAGATAAGTATAGATAGGTACAGCTAGATAGTGCAGATCAGTGAGCATGCAAATACCCTTCTGTTAACTTCTTTTTAGTCATGTTGTTACGAGCAGCCAGTTGCAGGAATTGGGAGGTAGTTGGTCAAAAACGCTCCCCATTATAATAGTAGATTTTTGGACTACAAGTACAATTTCAGTTAGGCTAAACCCTAATACAGAAACCTCCATGCAAATGTGTCACATCGTTTTTGAAATAAAATAACTTAACAGTACACGCTGAGACAATGCAACTCTCTCTAAATTTTTCCCTCAAGAAAAACTCTCTAAAATTTCCAAAGATCTTTCCATGATAATTACTAAATTTCGTCCATTCCCATTTTTATATAGTCTTTTTTCTTTATGAGATTCTTAATATTAAGATTTAAGAAAACCATCAATGTTATCTAAGCTCTACTAATAGGGAAAGAATACCAAGACAGAATAGCGGGCAAACTCGAATACCAGTGCCACAGACTACAGTTTTCTTTAGTAGATCCATATCATAAATAGTTGAAGGGTACAGGTCATGCTGTAAACACATCATCAATTCAAGAATTTCTACAAGGATGGGGTCGACTACAGACGGTGATTCAAAAAAGTGAAGCTTCATAACGAACTATAGTGACTAGCTGTACCTGCTGTCAAGTCTCCATCATGTGGTGCCAAATTTCTAACTAGATTTGATTATTGGACGATGGGGCCTTGCCGTCAAGCGTAGAAGGCCAGTTGTACGTATTGGTTGTGTAGATTAAAGTTATTAAAGTTCCCTTTGGGAACTTTAACCAAAGTTTCTCTAGGGAATGATCTAGAACTGTAGGAACAATTTAGCAGGAACTATTCAGGATTTCCCAAAGAAAATTACAATTGTCCCTAAAGCACAACATAAGCCAAAGAGTAAACTGGAGGAACACTCCCTCAAGGTAGTGCAGTAAACTTTTTGGCGAAAAAACTCTCAAAGACGAGCTCCAGTGCATACAAATATGGAAAAAAATTTAAACTGTGAAATTATGAAAAAAATTATCTACATAGCAAAAGGTTTTGAATTTCAGGTTGATAACCCCTTTTAGATAGTTGAGAGATGATAGTGTAAAGTGAAATAAATTGGTAAAGTTTTGTTGACATCAATTTATCTGCAGGATGGTTGGTTTTGACTTGAATGTCCACTCTTTCATTTCAGCCAAGAGAACTGCATTATCTCAACTGAAAGAAAACAGGTGAAAAGACATGTATGCCAAATTTAAAGCAAATTCAGATGTGACACATAAAAAAGACAAATGTTACTTTTAGATAAAATGTCAGCCTATCAGATGGAAATTTTCGCACAGTATTTGTTCATTCTTAAGTACAACTTTGTGTTGATCTGAAGAATAACTTCAGAAGTGCCTTACAAGGGGTTAAATTAATATTTGTTTCAAACTCTGGTTATTCAGTCAATCCTAAAGTTAAGAAGCAAAGTATGAATGAATGAAAGTTGCATTCTAAATCAAATGATTATTGTGCTTTATCACTGACTTGATGGATGATGTGGATGGATGCTCTCACCAATCCTTGCAGCATGTTTGTACTACCTTTTTGGGCTTACAGAATTCAATAAAAGAAGAGGAAAATACAAATGAAAGTCACAGTGCTCTTTATTAATCTTCATTGACACTGTTTTTCTTACTGCAATGGAAAGTTCCTAAGAAATCAATCTGCGCACCAAAATATGAAGTGAATGTAGCAAAAATCACACAAAAGTCAATCATAAACACAATGCAAATACATGGAAAACCCAAAAGGGGAAAAAACTACAGAGAGCGAAATTTCACTATGTCAATGACGATTACAAAGGTATTCTCTGGATTTGGGTGAACTTGGGCCTCCTTCCAGTTAAAAGGGCTCCTCTATTTATCCAAGTCATGTTAAATAGATAAGGTTAGGGAGTCCTACTCAGTTCCATTAGCTGACTAAGAATTGAGCCGAACGCCCTAGTTTGAATTGATGTGAGAGAGAATCCGTCTATCTGGTGGTTCATACTTGACTGTAGATGAGGATGGACAGCCCCCGAGAGGTTGCTCCTTTATTTGAATTAAAATTGGACTTAAGGATAGAGATCATCTGTAATCGAATCTGACTCTTACGTTAATCACCCGACCCGTTCGCAATCCGAACGAGTCAATGGTTCCAAATTAATTATTCCGGAAGTAACCACGCGTCGCACATCAGCGCGAGGCTGGAATGATACGCGTCACGATCTCGAGCAAGTCAGAAAATGACCACTACAGATGCCCCCTTTGCTCCCTTCTTCAGGAAGAGGTCGAGAACTCTCCCTCAGGGGTTTCGGATTCCCGGAGCCTCCGATGTAGATAGGGGAGCAGAATGAATGAGAACTTTTTGGACCGGGATTCGAGGTGTTCATTGTTATTTCAGATTTTGTCATATAGTGACGTGCACAGTGATACAGTCTGACAAAAGCCTTAAATATGTGTCACATCCGGTGCAGCGCCGATCAAATCATTGCCTTTTACTCATGCGGCATCGAGGTTGATTCCGTGTATCTAAAGTGACGGCGTCGATTATATTCACCATAATACACGTAAGGCACTGATTGAGCGACAATTCGTTTCCCTAGGTTTAAGAGGGTCACATCTTGAGGTTTTGGTATTTTTTTTCAAACTTCTGCTTCATCTTCTTCTTCTGACCTCCCTCTAACCTTTTGATCTCAAAATCTCTGCTTTCCTTATTTCTGCTAAAGATGAAGAAAGGGGAGAAATTCGATCCTTCCAACAGATCGGACAAAAGAAAGTCCCTCGTGAAGGAGAAGGGAAAGAGGACTTCTCGTCGCTTCAGGATCGGGATGGACTTCGATCTGAAGACTTCTAAGCTACGCGACCTAGAGACGGAGGATAAATACCTGGCTAGTTATGGCTTTCGTTAGAGCCCAGGGATAAAGATTGAGTTTTGCCCCCAATGAATATCGATGTTTCTTCGGCTCCGCCTGGCAGGAAGGGTGTATATATGCATCCCCTGGTGCTAGCGCTAGGATTGAGGCTGCCAATGACGAAGTTCGTTCGCAGTGTTTGATTTTTTATGAGGTCACCCCCTCTTAGTTGATGGCAGTGGCCTGGCGTACAGTACTAGGGTTTGAAGCCCTCTGCAATTTGTAAGCTCCTGAGGCCTATAGCGCGAAGTCTTCAGCGCCATATACTTGCTGAGGAAGACCTCTTAGGTTACGCGCTACTTTATTTCCCAGAGCAATGTAGAGAAAATCATCTTTAATATGGTCGACAGCGACCATGGTATGCGAGATTCCGTGATTCTGCTTTCCGGTCCATGGAACGCCAAGTCGGAGGATGAGCGTGGGGCTATCCCGGTTGCTTGGAACCATAATGCTGGTTCTCGCGGCAAGGGGAGGACCTTGCCCACTGCCGATGTCATGGCAAAGTTGAAAAAGCTGGCGGCCATCGACTTTAATAGCTATACTTAGAGTTAGCTGTTGAACCCGAATAGACCTCCAGTACTGCAAGGTGTTCAGAGAGTGCTTGCGTGGGGTGAGAGCCAACTTGCTCCTGAGCCCAAGGAACCTGTTCGGGAAGAGAACAGTTTTGCCCCTCGAGACAAGAGAGTTAACCCAAGGAGTGGGCCAACCGACTGTGAATCTCGGGAAGTCGAGGGTCCCAGGAGAGACTGCTCTCAGCAAGAAGAAGAGGGGCCTAGCTCTTCTTCGCGCTCCCCGCGGCTAGAGGTATATTCCTGATTTTCTTTAGTTTTTTGTTTGGGAAATTGACACCCGATGCCTAACTTTCTTTTGCAGAAAAATGTCGGCTCTAGTTCGATGAGTCTAACGATGAGAGAAAGATGAACTTGCTCGAAGCCACGATCACTTCCCCGTGTTCCCTCGGAGAGCAGCCTTCCATTGCCGAGGACGATCGGACTGGGTCCCCCGACCATGCAGCAAGTGCTCGGGGACTTCACTTGCCCTCGAGGCTGTAGAAGAGATTATGGTACGACCTCGGCGGTGCCTGCGGGGCTTTCTACTACTGCGCTACTCCCCGAGGATAGGACTGAAGCGGTGATGCCCCTGCTTCGAAAGCCGTTGTGCTTGAGTCTTCCCATAGAGTTGAGAGGGTGGACACTGCTGGGCATCCTCCGGCTGCGGACGGTTGCAAGGATCGTTGGTGGTGTTGGCTCCTCGGGGACTGCCGTATAGTCTCTCGAGGTGTCTTTGGGGCAGGACCGGTGCTAATCCTGAATTAGGACTGCTCCTCCGGAAGGGAGGGCTGTTGAGGTGGCTCTCGGGTATGGCAAACTTCCTCGGGGGATCGAGGAACTCAAGACCCTTCCCTTGAAGGAGCGGAGGCTGATTATTATTCATTTTCTGCATATTTTGCCACATCCATACCATGCATATCATAAATAAAAATGTGATTTTTAATCTTTCTCTCTATTTTTGCAGGTCCATATTTTAATGGAGAAGAGGCCCATAATCCCTTTAATTATCAAAAATTAAAGGAGAATTAATCAAAGCCCAAAAGAGAGCCCAAGGGTTGAGCCCAGGACCTGGAGACATCCACGCGCCAGCTCAGACATTTCAGAAGGTCCACGTGGCTAACCTCCTACGAGAAATCCGCAACAGAAATCTCAGCCTCAACGGCCAAGATTCTGCCGCGGAAACGCGGCTCTGGCCGCGGTTCCGCGGCAGTTACAAGGCCGTTGAGCCCGAGATTCTTTCCAGCTGTCTGATTCTGGAGCCTTCTTCTCTGAGGCTATAAATAGACCACCAGGGCCAGCGAAAGAAGGGAGGAGAGATTAGAGGATAGAGCTTGTATTTTGTAAGTTTTCTCTAGGATTTTTATTGCTCTAGTTCTTCTTCCTCCTAGAAATTTTGTGAGAGAGAGATAGAGAGAGAAAGCTTGTGTAAACCAAGGTGTGACAACTTGTGAAGCAAGGATTAATCCAATCTCCTTTCTCTACTTGAGCAATTTCTAGTACTTTACTTGCATTCTTTCATTCAAGCTTTACTTTCCTTGCACTTTTATTATGAATTGCTTTCTTTTCTTGTAATGGCTAGTAGCTAACTTCTTCTAACATGACTGGCTGACCACTAACATTGCTAACTTCTAACTCTTGGTGATTGCTAATTTTTCATCTTGCAATTGTTGAGTCTTTTTCATCCCCGATGGGTTACTTTTATGCTTGGCAATCTCTTGTTGTAATTCCATATGACTCATGTGTGCCTCATTTAGAGCCTTATCTTTAGAACAAGTGCCTTGATGGAACATGGAGATGGATCACCAAACATATGCTATTTGTTGTACAACTTCATAACTTCAATGCTAACTTGTTGTATTTGCCTTGAATGACTAATGAATGTTGTATCTTCTTCCTTAGCATCCCTTGAGTGTCACTCCTCGAGTCCACCATTGAAATTCTATCTTGAGAGCCTATGAAATCAATGAGGCTACAAGACAAGTCCAAGAAGATCACCCATCAAACAAGTGGAAAGTAACTAGACCAACACGCAAGACATACATATGCCGATGAATCAACATGAGGCAAGCATCACCATAATGGAGTCTAGTAAGTTAGCAATTTAGAAAGGTAGCTAGTCATGGTTTTTACATCTTGAAGTCTTTTACAAAGTTCTCTTTCTTTTAGTTTTCTTTCCAAAGCAAATCTCCTTTTTGATTTCTTTTCATTTTCTTTCCATCATGCACAAATCCACAAGTTCTTTTATCTCTTTTTCCAATTCATTTTCATTCTTTTAAAGCAAAGAAGAACCTTCGTTTTCCATCTTCAATACCGAACCGTAACGCTTCCATCGCAAGCTCTCCCTGAGAATCGACTCGTATAGCCTATGCTACTACGGTGATTCAGAAAGAGTACATTAAGCATCATAAATACATTTCGGAGTAAGTAAGCACTACAAGGTTGACTTTAAACATTCTCTCTTTTGTTGAAAATCTGTGCAATTTATACTCCACCATTCTTTCCTTATCAGAGGCGACACATGAAGAACGAGGCCTTCAGGGTAAGCTGTGTGATAACTTTGTATGCTATTATTTGCCTATGCGTCGTCTGACTTTGGTTTTCTTTTCAAAACTCGGTGCTTATCTCAGAATTACTGGATGATCACCAGGATGCCCTAAAGGCGAAGGAGGGTGAGGCTGCTGACTTGCGCTGGGACATGGAAAGGCTTATGCGCGGGGAAGACGACGACCAAGGAGATCAGTCAGCTCAAAGTGAATTTGTGTCGTGAGGTGACGACTCGCTCGTGTCGGGAAGAGGAGTTGACGAGGGTTAGGGAGGAGCTAGGGAAGAAGGGTTGGAAGATGTTGGAGGACTTCGAGTTGCAGCAAAAGGAGTCTGCACTGTTGGCCACTCAGCAAGCCTCGAGGAGATAAGTCAGCGTGCGGAAGGAGCGAAAGCTACTCTGAGGTCCGAATGAGACGCTTTTGAAGAGGAATGGAGTATCTCAAAGACGACTTGAGTCCGGCACAGACCGCTCAGGATGAAGTAGAAGCACGTGAGTAAGAGGCTATAGTTGACTGCTAACGCACGTTGAAGGTGTTTAAGTTTAAGTATAAAGAGGGGTACGAAGACGGGAAGCGTGGGGCACCTCCGAAGTATTCGCTTTATATCCGGGCCTCCCTAAAGGGGAAGGTAAGGATTCTCTTGGGGGCGGTACTATCACGCTGTCGAGTTGGAGGCCTCTCAAAACCCTCCCTCTAGGGATGCAGCATCCCTGACGTCGGGCCCCGCGTCGACCGCGTCTGACGCAGAGCGGGTGGCCGATGTTTCCTTCGCTATGGCCGTGGAGGACTATCCCAATTCTCCGCCTAGTGATGTTGCGCTTTGACGACGAGCCTTCCGCCGCCGGCTCCTGATGCCGAGAAGGTGACTCCGGCTGCCGTCGAGGAGACAGCTCCCCCGGGTGCTTTTCCGAGGCCTTTCGAAAAGGCAAAGGCTAAGTGAGTATTTGAGAGTTTGTCTATCGTTGATTGTAAAAAACCCGGAGTAATCTTTTGAAAATAAATAATTGGGTCTTTGAGTTCCACCTCATTTTGAACATTTTATTCTCTTGTGTTTTAAGGCCGTCGCAAGTGCGAGTCTAACAGGCTTCTTCTATTCGTCTCCTGACCCAGTGGTCGGTGGTCGGTGGGAGCGCTTTCAGAGGCTGGGGACGTCTCTTGCTTGCATAGGTTTGGAGGTGTGCGCTTCAGGTAAAGAACCGCCTGAGGAGATCAAGGGATCTGGGCCTGGAAAGGAGAGGAGGTGGAGATTAACCTGGATTGAGTCTGGATTCTTGTTGGAGTCCCTGAATGCTGACAGGAGAAAGTGGCCATGGGGGAGCTCCTGGGGATTCCTGGGCTTTCTCACCCTGTAGAACTCAAGTTACTCGACTTCTTAACCATTCAGCTGGATCTTGAGCTAATTTCTCACAACACGATCGTGGCTGGTCATAGGAAGAGGGTGCACAACGTTCTTCAAAAGGGTCGTGAGCTGCTAGAGGCGAGCTCTTCGTTGAGGAGGGAGAAGATAGAGCTTGAGGAGAAGCTCTTGGGCTGGCTTTGGTGTTGCAGAAGGCGTTGGAAGAGATGTTAGATCTTCAAGAGAAGATGGATTCTGCCTATCTCTTAGGGAGCATATCGTCAGGGGTTGTTCCGTGAAGCTGGGGCTCGATCGTGAGCTCCGACCCGTCCGTAGTAGCTTGGAGGGTTGTGACAAGGATGTGGAGGAGTTGAGAGCTGAGCTCTCACGCCAATCGGATCGTTTTGATAACCTCTGGTTTGTCCATGGGGAGTTATTGGAAGAGGCGCAGAAGCTGCGTTTCAAGGTCATTGCCCTCAGATTAGGCATCCATGTAGAGGGTGTTGGGGCACAGCTTGGGGTCGTGAACCGGAGCCCCGAGGGTCCTACCCTCCGACATGGTAGACCAGGTCATCAGTCTGGGATATCGTTTGACCGTGCTGAGAGCTCAGGCAGTTGGCATGAGAGAGCTCGGAGAGGGTGGACGGACTGGGAAAGCGGGCACATGCATGAACGGCGAGGGTAGCCCGCTTTTTGTATAGATGAGTGTGATCATGAGATGTGTCATCCATTATTTGCGCGCTGAATTGTTGTTTTGATGCTCCTGTGTGACGTCTTGTGTCTTTGTTTGTAGGGGGCCTTCAGGTTAGGACTTGGTATAAGCTGTTGACTCCCTCTGGTGGCTGTCAAGGTGAAAACCTATCTAGGCTGACTCTGAGCAGCCCAAGTGGGCGAGTCTCCGTCTTTTGGGGGGCTCCCCGATGGATAACTGCGAGGGTTGTCTTTCCCTCATAACCGTCAGGGTACGAGCAGCCCTAATGGGCGAGCCTCCGTCTTTCAGGAAGCTCCTCGAAGGATAACCGTGGGGCCTATATCCCTCATAGCCATCAGGGTAGGGCCCGCTATAGGTTGTTGACTCACTCGAGTGGCTGTCAAGGTGAAAACCTGTATAGCCTGAGTCCGAGCAGCCTTAGTGGGCGGGCCTCTGTCTTTCAAGGGGGCTCCTCAAGGGATAGCAGCGGAGGTTGTCATTCCCTCATAACCGTCAGGGTCCTGCTATAGGATATTGACTCACTCGTTATATCTGAAAAAGACATGAAAAATAAAAAAGTTTGCATAATTTTATTGGATGTCACAGAGTTTTTACACGCGATATTGTTTTAGGTGGGAAGTACATTGCCTAGTGGTCTTGTTCGCTCCCCGGATGGTACTAAGGGGCAGGCGTCTTAATCAACTATTTCGCCTCTGGGCCGAGGATGAACTTATCCAAATATCCTCGTTGAACTAGGTCCTCGAGGTGTCATTTGAGCATCCAGCAATGCTTCGTGGCATGTACCTGACTGCATTGAAAAAAGCAGCTTCCTACTTCAAGAGAGTCTGGGTCGCGTCTGACAGCCTTAGGGAATTTCAGCCAGGGCTGATGCTGATAACATGGAAGATCTGGTCGATTGAGAGGTTTAGGGGGAGTGAAGGTGATGGAGCCTTCCGCTTTTGCCTCGTCGGGGGAGCGTGCTCGTTGGGAGCTAGGGTTCGGTACCCCCTTGCGCGCTTCCTCGAGCTGTCGTGCCGAAGGTTCTCATGGTCGTCATATGAGACAACCACTTTGGATCTCATCTTGTTGAGTTTGGCGCGCAGGTTGATTGGGGTTATAGGGTGTGATGAGCCTCGGAGGAGGAGCCCATCAGGACTTCCCGAGTGCCTAATTCGATGACCCGCTGCTGGGCTTCTCGCAAAATTTATTTGTGTGAGTAGTTGATGATTGACCTGCGTTACCGCCTCGCGCTCGCGCTCCACCGTGTCGCGATGGATGGCGACAAGTTCTCGTTCATCGTCAGCCTTCGCCCTGTGCTCATCCAACCGTCGTTGCAGCTCTGACCACCTGGACAAGTTGTGCTCGTGAGAGTGTTGTTGGGTAAATTCATCAGAGGTATTGATGTCGTGCCAGGAGGTGCTCCTATTTGCCATGATCGTTGTATGCAAATGTCTTCGCAAAAGGGTTGGGGTATTGGGTAGCGAGACATCTCAAAAGTTTTAAGTTCGCTCTCAATGAAAGCACCAAATGCAATGGATAATTCCTAAAAAATCAATTCACGCACAAAATAGGAAGTGAATATAGCAAAAATCACAGAAAAGTCAATCACAAACACAATGAAAATACGTGAAAAACTCGAAAGAAAAAAAAACGGAGAGAGAAATTTCACTATGTCAACGACGATTACAAAGGTATTCTCTGAATTTAGGTGAACTTGGGCCTTCTTCCAGTTGAAAAGGCTCCTCTATTTATACAAGTCATGTTAAATAGATAAGGTTAGAGAGTCCTGCTCAGTTTGAATATCGTGATCCATTATCTGACTAAGTATTGAGCCGAACGCTCCAGTTTGAATTAATGTAGGCGAGAGTTCGTCTCTATCTGGTGGTTCATACTTGGCTGTAGATAAGGATGAACGACTCCCGGGAGGTTGCTCCTTTATTTGAATTAAGATTAGGCTTAATGATAGAGATCGTCTATAATCGAATCTGACTCCAATGTTAATCACCAGACTCGTTCGCAGTCCAAACGAGTCGATGGTTCCGAATTAATTGTTCTACGCGATGCTGGATTGACACGCGTCATGATCTCAGGCAAGTCAGAAAGTGACCACTACACTTACCCATCGTGGTTCTTTATACCTTCAGCAGAAAGGCATTCAGGGATTAATGGCAATTATAAATACGATCAAATACAAGTTCTTGTGTGTGCGCGAGCATGCGTTTGGGTGTTGTAGCTGGGAGATTCAGATCGGGCAGTGTCCTCATTCAACAGTTGAAAAGTCATATATACCAAAATTTAAAGCAAATTCAGATGTGACCAGTGTTCTAAATGGCGACAACAGGGGCTACATCGGTCGGAAAAATTTATCGGGATGGGGATATATCAAGGATATATCGGGGATATTTTCAAAAATCAGATGTCAAAATCGGACTGTAAATATACATATCTCCTTATCTTAAATCGCATCTCAATAAGACAATATATGTATAAATTATATAAAGTTACATAAAACATCATACTTATATGTTTAAGATATACTTAACTCGATAACTTGCATTAAGCCTATGAATCCATAATCACTATCCAAGTGTAGAATCTTCAAAAATGTCACATTACCACATCACTCGAATTACCCAAATATCTAACCTAGAAATGGGTGTAAAACGCTATATCGGGTCCAAAATTGTCGAAATTGCGGCCGATATATCGGGTCCATGCCTATTTATCAGCGATTTTGGATAAAAACACTATATCAGTTTGGATGTGCCAAATCATTGCGGCTAGGTGCTGTAAACGCAATATCGGCGCAATATCGGGGTTATATCAGGGATATTTAGAACACTAGATGTGACACATAAAAAGGCCAATGTTACTTTCAGATGAAATGTCAAACTATCAAACGAAGATTTTGGCACGGTATTTGCTCATTTCCTAAGTACAACTTCAATTAATATCAAATGGAGAAGCCCTTTCTGAGGTTCAATTAATATCTGTTTCAAACTATGGTTATTCAGTCTTAAGAAGCAGTGTACAAATGAAAGTTGTGTTCTGAATCAAATGATTTTTGTGCTTTATCACTGACTTGAAGGATGGTGGATGGATGACAGTCTCACCCATCCCTCCAGCATGTTTGTACTACCTTTTGGGTTTACAGAACTCAAAAAAGGAAGGGGGAAATACAAATGAAAGCCACAGTGCTCTTCGGTGCTCTTTATTCATGCCGTTATTACTTGCTCATCACAATCACTTATCCTTCAATAGGGAAAGACATTCAAGGATTAATGGCTATTGTAAATACGATCAGATACAAGTACCAGTATGTGTGTGCACATGCGTGTTCGGGTTTAGGTGGGAGGTTCAGATCTCACAGTGTCCTCATTTCAGCCAAAAAAAGGGGAAACATGTGGTAGTGTTTAGTATATTTACCTATTTCCAAGTATAACAAAGTTCTCGAATAGATAAGAAATTGTTGATATGTATGTACATAATTAGAGACTTCATTATCTTGGATCAACTATAAAAAAGAATGGAGATTCAAATGACAGACAGTTCTAACAGGGTTACTCCTGTGGATGAAGTGGAAAAAGTGGTTGTGTGTTATCTAGTAGATGGATGCATTTGCGACTCGAGAAAAAAAATGTTTTCGGCAACATTATTAAGACACAAAAGTTGTCTACTTCAAAACAGTGGACAGACCAGAGGAATGCAGCGGCACTAACATGAACAGATGGTATTCCAGACAAAGTCAGCCAGGTATTATATGTTAGAGTCTATAGACCCAAGACTTGGAAGACAAGCTGATGGAGAACTGACAAAGATGGTTAAATGAATTGGATGAGACCAAGGATCAGAAGAGGTGATTGTTCTTTTTATTGATACCTCGGAAAGAGGAGGGAGATGCAAAACTTGGATAGAAGCTAAAATAAGGGTTTGAAGTAGGTTTTTGGAATATCAGATGTTGTCCTTAATAGGAATAAACAGCAGCTACTTATTCGCAAGGCAATGCCAATAGTTGGGACCAGTTTTTTATGGCATTTATGATATATTCTTACTCCAAAAGATATGACAATAAAAAAAAAACAAGATGATCATACTATGAAGGATCAACAATGTGAGCTCCAATCACATGGCAGTTCATAGTTGCTTTCAGAGCAAGAGTTAGATAAGATCAATACCACAGGAATGTCTTTTCCTGATGTGCAATACACATCGAAAGCAATAACTATGTTTTGAGATGTATAAAAGAGACAACATAGAGAAAGAGAAAGAAATCACAGAATGCTTGGAAGTTGCATTTATATTACTCAAATTCACATTTCAGTAATTTAAGTTTTTAGAAAAGTTAGATATCAAGACCTTCAATAGTTTAAAAAGTCTTTGGATGAGTACAAACCTGTAACTGAGAGGTTGAGAAGCCCTACAAAAATCACATCAAAAGTAAAAAATCAGTGGCAGTGAACAAAATGCTGTGACCATAAGACAGATTCTGAAACTTCTAAGATAACATGTAAACTCCATATCTGATTAGCACAAGGAAATTAAAATATTCTTCACGATTACAAATAGCAATAAAGAAACAATTTACAGGACAGCATAATACATTGTAGCCGATATCATATTGAGACTAATAACAGATATTTCTGGTGAAATCTTATAACATATACATTGTTTTACTTTGTACCAAAAGGTAGCTCCTCCAATTTAGAAACTTGAAAGAATTAGGGGGAAAACATCATGTGGACATACAACTCAAAAGGGTCCTTGAAGAAACAGCAAACAAGAACTTTATCTCAAGTCTTTAGAATTAGCTTAGTCTTGTCCACCTTCAATTACAATTCTATCACACATCATCTAAAATGTTCAACTCACCTCTTCAAACTTTTTAATGAAACTACCTTAAAGAACTCAATTGACATCCTGCTTTTTCTTGTATTACTGATAAAGTGACACGTCTCAATATTTTCTTTTCAGATAATCATATCACATATTCACATGTTTGGACATCTTTGTGCATTACATAACATTTCTGATCCATGAAGCATAACTTGTATTATAGACATCTTATAAAATTCTTCCTTTAACTTCATGGTATCCTGCGGTTGAACAGTACTTCAGAAGCATTTGTTCTAAATTGCACTCGAATTTCAATGCAATATGCACATAACTTGAGCACCATTCTCTAAGCACCCTTCCACCAACTAGGCATCCATTAATCTAATGGGAGTAAAGAAAGTGGCTATGTAAAATTTCCCCCAAGAACCTGAACCGAACAGAGGCATCCCTCTCCTGCTTCGACCGCTTATCATTAATGAACATTTAGTTACTGTAGTAATCCCAAATTTCTCATCTAAAAGAAGTGTGCCAGAAAATGACCCATATCTGAGGAACATTCCATCTTTTAAAATCTCATTCAAGTTGAAATGCAATGTAATATCCAACCTAAACCTATCCCTGTCTGGTTTGGTTCTGGTGAGCTCAACTTCAATCTTAACCTCAAATGTCCTGGCATGGCATGCTTTCATCATAACAGAACTCTGGCCTCTTTTTTGTAAAGCAAACATAGCCAATATCTGTGTGCGTGTATGGATGATCAAACGCACACTTAAGAAGTTCATACAAAGTCTGCCTTTTTTAATTGGCAGAGGAACAATCTTTTGGGGTCTCTTGTAATAATTGAATGAAGTGTGATATTGTGACAGTACCAACTACTTTAGAAGAGAATGAAAGCATATATTTGTTTCTGATTTGTTTACTTGTCTTAAAGGAAACTTTGAATTTATAGGGTACATCCCCACTTGAAAGTTTTTCAACCAAAGTCAAAAATGTAGTAGCGTATAGGGCACCAGTTAGAGTGTTGTGTTCATCTTATTTATTGCTGCCAGTGTGTATGTCTGGTTGTGTGTGTTTTGGGTGGTGGTCATCATAGTAAACGACTTGACCAAAAAGTTTAAGATGTCGGGTTGTAGATAACAATGTTGTCAGGTATTGATACTCCCAGCACTATGCCTTACATGGAAGAAAGCATATGTGATTTTACGCCAAGAGTACAATCCACAGGAACGATTTATTTTAATATGCTTATGGTGGGACTCAAACCTTCAATCTCTTATATGAGGGTGCTTTGGTACCATGTTAGTAAACCACTTTACTCAAAAGCTTAAGAAGTTGGATTAGGGGCTAATAATACATTTCTTACTCCTGAGCCTACAGTTTTGCAAACAATGGTAGAGGGGGTTGGGTGATAATAAGTTGACACGGCATGGATAGTGTTCTTGAGTACTCAGCATATGGACACGTTAGGCATAAGGGGAAAGGGGAGGGGGAGTGGCTGATTGATTGCACATTCAACTATCACTGACTTGATCCTCAAAAAACCAGTTATCCACCAGAATTACAATCTACTCTACCCTCATAATCATAATACGACTCGAAGCCAAAGTGCAAAACTAACTGCAACGAACCGTATTCCCAAAAAATTTCCAATGCGAAATGCAAGCCAAGTTCTCTTTCTTTTCAAATCATAGAGTGCTAACACAATTCTGAAATCTTCAGGCAAAAACCCATATCAGATTCTCCCGGATCTACTTCCAATCACTATAACATGAACAGAAAATCTCAAATTTCCTTCTCCCAACAAATTCCCTAATCTTAATACGCAAACCAAAAAAAGGTATCCCTGTGTTCTACCTTCTATCATCAAAAAAGCAAGATGGGTTCTCTCCAATTACATTAAAAATTAACACCCAATTAGCGAAATTCCCAACACTGAGACCAAATCCCAAAATGGGTATCCCTCAGATCTACTTCTAATCAACAGAAAGAGAAACAAAAAGCAAAACTGGAACTATTGAATCAATTGAAAGAAAGAGAGAGAGTGAGAGAAGGGTAGATCACCAGGAGCAATCTTCTGAAGAGAGAGAGGAGGAGGGCAGTCGCAGATGCAGGGGGCGCAAGAGGAGGAGGAAGTTGCAGTCTTATTATCTCCGAACCCTTTCTTGAATCTCCAGTAGAGAGCTGGGCCAGAGACGCAGAGAGCTGAGGCCACAGCGAAGATCACCAGGCAGCATCTCAAGCAAGCCCCTGACAGCCTAGCCGACATCTCTCCCTTCTTGGATTGGATTGGATTTTGGACAGATCTGATCTGATCGAACTCGGATCTCTTTTGTGGACACACACAATCTTCTTTCTTTCTTCTCTCACTGAGGAGAAGGGAGGCTCTCACTCAACTCTTGTAGCCTCTAGTGTTTGGCTGGTGGTGCGCAGTAGATGGATTTAGGATCAGGGCCTAACTTTCAACACTAGTTCACCTTTATGAGGTTTTGACATCAAACTGGATTGAAAAATATGGTTCTTAATGGGTCAGTTCATTCTTTATTCATCTCACGAAGAGCACTTGTACTTATTTTTGTCTGAGTAATACTGTCGGCTCATACAAATTTTTATAAAAAAATTTTTTTCATTTCACACTATCCCGGTCACAAGTTGGGCTCAGTCAAGTCCAAACTCAAGCCCAAAAAATTAATTTTTAATTAAAAAAAAAAAAACTCGTTATGCCTTTTGTCTAAACACGACAGTAGAAATGTTCTAAAAATAGCAAACGGGTCTCGATCAGACGAGTTGAATTTAAACCAACCCTATTGATGAGACCCTCATCAGATTCAGGTGAAACTTGGGTTGATTTGTGCAACGTGAAAAAAAATTCGGGTCAGTCGGGTTGACCCGACCCTACTCGTCCTGTTAATATTCTAAAGTAATGAATCTAATTTGATGAGTGACGAATTGAGTTTTGAAAATATATTGAGTATTAAAGCGCTAAAGAGCTTACGGCTGAGGCATTTGAGTATTTTCAAGCTGTGGGTGTAGATTTATTATGTAAAGATTAATGGTTTAACAACAGCAAATTGGAAGAGAACACAATTTTCTTTTGTGGCGGTTTAGTGTAACTCGCTCAGGCCAGACCAGGTGACTCGAATAGTTTTTGGATCAAATATGGATGGGAGATGCCCCCGCATGTGGTCATTCGGCTAGACTTTTGATTGTCAGAACTCCGCTCGCTCACAGGTTGACGGTTCGAATCTTTTCCATGAGACATATTTAGATAAATTTAATTTCGGCCATCATGATCACTGGTCAGATCCTAAATTTGCTTTCCAGTTGTCTCCAGTTGTGTAACAACCAAAATTTTATTTTATCTAAATTCTCCTCATCTTAATTATTAAGAATTTTTGTTTAAGGCATTATATAGAAGTAGTCACCCTCCATATTTCTATGTCAACAAATTGAACTTAATTGTTAGACCCACTTCCCTTTTTAAAGTTTTTTTTTTTTTTTTAACTATTGAATTGGGGTGACTAAGAATGATTTGCATGAAGGCTTATATGCATGTGTTTTGGGCAAATTAATAACTTAGCAATGGTTAAAGATAATTTCAACCAAATCCTTCATACCCCCTTAATCAACCAAGCTTACCCTAATACCTTTTTAGTGGTAGGTATGCATGCAAGGGGGAAGATTAAAGGGCTAGATCTCATTGAGATTTGGGTTTCCATGTGGCATCATGAAGGGGGGCTTGACCAAGTGGCAACATGAGAGTAACTCCCCACCTTGTAACTTGCACTCAACTTTGGATTACCAAGTTACCCTCATCTTCATCCTCTCCCATTTCTGCAACTTTTCCTCTCCCAAGTGAAGAGAGTGAAAACCCTAGCCACCTTTCAACTCCTCTCAATAATTTTGAGAAGAGAGATTAGGACACCTCTCTAGCCCTAAATCCTAGCTTATATCAACTCTGAATCAAGACTCCACGAGAGGGAAGGAAGAGACACGCGCGCGCAGCAAGCAGAGCAGCAGCGGCACGCGGGGCGCTGCTACTTTGCCGCAGAACCGCGGCATAAAAGGGGATTCCGCGGCATTTTGGGGGAGGGAAGGCTCGATCTTTGGGGAGAAGATTCCTGGTGAATGGGAGAGAGATCTAGCTCTGCAAAACAGGCATTTCCTGAAGGCTAACCCACTGATTTCGGATCTGAAATCCATTGTGAGTAAACCTAAAACTTTTAGGGTATATCTCCTATCGAGATTGAAAAAATGAAACTTTGAATTTTGTGTAGGTAACCCACAAGGGTAGTATTTACTGTTTTGTGACATTCTTATACTAGATGAAAATGAAAGAGGTATTACCTAGTCATTGTGCCTCGATATCATGTTGTGATGAGATGCATGTGTGATATATTTGTTGTAGTTTATTAATTCAACTTAAATGAGGTGATCTAGCGTTTTTAATTCGCTGTTTTGATGGTTATATTTGGGTTAAATGAGATCTAATGAATATTGTATAATAGTTGTGTCTCTATATTATATGGATATGAAATGCATGTGTAGAATACATGTTCTAGTATACTAAATTCGCCTAAATGAACCAATTTAACACTTTAATTCGCTGTTTTCTTGACCAACATCATGATAACCAATTTGATATGTGTATAGCATAATCTTGGCTCTTCATAAATAGAAATGGTATGATGCATTATGTGGGGTATAGGATTTGTATTAATAGCACTCCATAAATGCCGATCGTTTAACTTGAATCATACTTCATGTTCATTAAAGGGCACGGGGGAAGACCCCTCCTTACAATATAGCATTGTGTTAGTATTGACAAATATATGGGGTTAAGGCATATATTCATGCGAGTGAATGTGGCG
This sequence comes from Agave tequilana, assembly GCA_038442645.1. Lineage (NCBI taxonomy): Eukaryota > Viridiplantae > Streptophyta > Magnoliopsida > Asparagales > Asparagaceae > Agave > Agave tequilana. Next base: position 63,926 of record JAVJIF010013958.1, on the reverse strand, counting down.
CGTTATGATGTTACTAGGATATTAGGTAACCCCCAAGCATATGTCTTCTTTCATATTGTTGCACATCATGTTCGGGCATGACGTGTAAGTAGTTCAATATTGCTTGTTATGCATATTATAACTTAAACTTGCATGTTGCAATTGTATATAAGGAGGAAGGGGCCGGGCGGGAGCCGTAGGAAGGGGGAAGACGGGGATTTGACATATATATTTATGAATATATATATATATATATAAGGAGGAAGGGGCCGTGCGGGAGCCGGTAGGAGGGGGGAAGACGGGGAAACATATATGTTTTGTATGAATTATATATAAGGAGGAAGGGGCCGTGCGGGAGCCGGTAGGAGGTGGAAGACGGGGAAATTTCATTTAGATTGAATGATATCTAAAAGTGAACGGTCAAGTTGCATTCATGATTGATAATGCTTGTGTCAAACTAAAATGTCACTTTATGTGTATAACGAGCCGAATTGATGTGAGGGGACTAACCCACGAAAAGTACATGCAATTATTTCTTTTGTGTCATGATATAGTTAAATGAAATCTTTGATAGTGGAGTCATGTAGGCCACATGTGTATGGAGCTTGGAACAAGTAAGGTAGCTTGAACAAGTTGTTGTTTATGGGATTCATTGTAATTTACCTCTTCTAAACTGTTTATCTTATGAAATTATTATACCAACACCCTATGACATGGTTTACTCATTGAGCTGTCGAGCTCATTTTATTTTTCTTCCACCTTTTTCAGGTATGGATAAGGGTAAGAGGCCACTCTAACTGCAAGGGTTATTTTATGGATTATGTGACATGTTGTGGTACCATTTTGTTTAGCCTGGTTATATTAAATGTGTATGTATGGACTTTACCCAAGTCCTTTGTCTCTATGGAACATGTTGGGATGTAATTGATGTATATTTGTCTTTAAGGCATTTGAAACTAGGAACCTTCATGTGATGTAATGTTTTGGATTGTGAACTCCTTGGTTATGTTATGTTCTTGGACTTCGAAAGATGGTTATGTGTGGGAATATGATTGTTAGAAAAGTTAACCTTGGTGATGTTGTGATGATAAGATATATGCTTGTGATGGAGGATGCAAGTTATGACATTATGTACATAGTTAAGTTTTGATGAGTTGTGCCATGATAAGTAGGCCGTGTGGGCCGAAATCTTTGATGGAATTAAGTAGGCCTTTGTGCCGAAATTGTGGGTTATTGTAAGTGGAATAAATGAAATATTAAGGATGATGCTGCCAAATTTTTATAAGAGAAATGGAGATAAATTGTGTTTTAGGCCTAATCTTGTTTATTAGAGCCGGGACCGTTACAGTTGGTATCAGAGCATGGTTTAGGCAAGGTTAGCCTAGATAGGTGTAGTATGTGGGACTGACTATGAAATCATGTTAAAAAAAAAAAAAAATTTATGTGTGCTAGGGTAAGTTAGAGATGGGGTATTAGGATGTAGTAGAGTCTTAGGGTAATTGACCCTGAAATGTAGGATATTTAACTGTTCTCTACATTTGAATGTGGGTACCCGCATACCTTAGTTCAAATGGATCTTGCAAGGGGTGCGGGCCCTTCTGTAAGAAATTCCAGTGTTATGGGACACCGGAAAGGGAGAACAATCAAAATATCACATAAGTCAGGGTTAAACCTATTAGAAGGACAGTTGTGCATAAGGAAAAATTTATGAAAGATCGGCATGGTTAAATAAGTGATGATTTGCTATCATGTCTTGATTGTATATTCATACAGATTATTGCTTTGGAGAAAATTGGAAGGCACATCGGCTAATATAAATGTCTTACTTCTACAGATGGGAGATTCTGAGATGACTGGATCATCATCTGACGGTCCGGAGTCGGAAAGTTTAAGTTGGATCGCGGACCAAATGGACTGGGAATTTGAATCTGATGAGACCGATCCAGATGTTATTCTGAAAGGTCCCCCAGACAGTTCAGATGCAGGGATTCGCTTTGGGCAAAATGAGAAAGATGACATTAGTGAGGCAGAAAGTGCCATAAGGAACGCACCAGCAGCTGAGGACCTGGGAGTCCTACCTAATGATGAGATGAACCCTGACGGAAGGATTTTCGTTGGGGGTATTTCGTGGAATTCCAGCTGGGTAGAAGATATGGACCTGTACGATGATAATGAAAATTGGGGATGTGATTTTGATGCTGTACTAGAGGAAGCAGAAGAAGAACCAGTAGAAGAAGAACCAGAAGAAGAAGATCCGGAAGAAGAGGAACCAGAAGAAGAGGATCCGGAAGAAGACCCAGAAGAAGAACCTGTAGGGGACGACCGGGAGGAAAGCTCCTCGGGTTCTAACATTACCCCTTGATAGGAGTTTAGATGGGTGGCATTTTTGTTTTTGTTGTTTTTGTTTTTGAAGAAAAGGAATGTTGATTCACATAAGTGATATCTTTTTTTTTTTGTAAAGAAAGTGGTTGTCAATAGCTATATATGAACATGTGTCCCTTTATGTCTGCATTGGTATGTTTTGAATGAATGCAGTCATGCTAATGTATATGTTACCATGAAAACACTTTATGCATAAATGAAATCAGTGTTTTGGTTGTGAACTATTTTACTTGTTATCATTGAGTTACCATTGATTAAGTTCAACTATTCTTCTAGGTAATAGATGGATTTAAATTTTCCTCCATCCGATGCAAACTCGGAGGGCAACGTCCCATTGCACAGCGCAATTGGGAGCGTCCATCCCCCGGCAAGTCAAGAATTTCTGAGTGGGCAATCTAATGCTAATCGGGGAATGCCGGACAGAATCCCAGATTGGCTGTTGCAGCTGGCAAGTGTAAACAACCCCCGTAGAGCTCTCGAACAATTTCAAAAGCTAAACCCACCAGCTTTCAGAGGAGGAGTTGACCCTATTCAAGCTGAAGAATGGCTCCGCCAAATTGAAAAGATACTAGATGTAATGGAATGTACTGAAAACCAGCGGGTATCTTTCGCCTCTTTCATGTTCCAGGGAGAGGCTGAGCGCTGGTGGGAGATGGTAAAAGGAGGAGCTAGGACCCTGGGAAGGGAGATCTCTTGGAACTTCTTAATTAAAAAGTTCAATGAAAAGTACATACCCGGAGTGGTGAAAGACCGACTTGCAATGGAATTCCAAGATCTAAAACAGGAGCAATGGACAGTGAGTCAATATGAAGCTAAATTCACTCAACTGTCCAGGTATGCTGAGAAATTGGTGTCCGATGAGCAAGATAGGACGAAAAGATTCGTTAGGGGCTTGAAGCCAGAAATTAGGAGTAAGCTGATCCCTTTCCAACTACAAGTTTACAGTCAAGCTGTGGAGAAAGCAATGGAAATTGAAAGGGACATACAGGAGAGCCAGGAGATGAGGACCAGGGAGCTGCCCTATATGAAGCGCCCCCGGTATAATAATGCCCCGAGCTTTGGGACTCAGTCCATGAGGCCCGACAGAGGTACTGGATCTTCCTTCATGCCCGCTCAGGGAAACAAGATGAACACATGGCCCAAGAATAGGGGATTGCCCCATTCAGCATCACCAATGTCCTCCCAACGCTCCAACTTTGCAGGAAACCAGTGGTGTCCAAGGTGCAACCGAAGTCATCCTGGCAGTTGCGCCGCTGGTAAGCAATGCTTTGTCTGCGGCAGAATGGGTCACATGAGGAGGGACTGCCCAAACTTGCATGGATACCCAGGAGCTAGCAGAGGAACGGGAAGACCAACCATGGGCATCGCCCCTACAACAGGAGGACCAGCTACCGCCTATCGGTAACCTTTCAACAGAACTCGCTCGGCCATGACACAAGCATCTGTACAGCAACCCAGAGTTCAAGGAAGGATGAATGCAATCACTCAGCAGGAGGCTCGAGCATCCAATGCCGTGGTGGAAGGTACCGTCTGTGTATCCGATAATATTGCTCGAGTATTGTTTGATCCCGGTGCTACCCACTCTTTTATTTCTTCATCTTTTGCTGCATTATTAACAAGGAATCCGAACCTTTGAGCTATCAACTAGTGGTGTCAACCCCTGTAGGCGCCAGAGTGACCACTAACGAGTATTATAAGGGATGTAAAATCATCATAGGTGAGATGAAGACACAGGCAGACCTGATTAAACTAGGAGAAATGGAATTTGACATCATCCTAGGAATGGATTGGTTGTCAACATATCGGGTTCATGTAGACTGTTACCAGAAGAAAATAATTTTTAAGTTAGAAGGAACTCCCGAAAGAGTTTATGAAGGGATGAAGAATAAAATTTGCACTCCAGTCATTTCTGCCTTAAAGGCCACTAAATTATTGAGGCAAGGGTGTCAAGGATTTTTGGCAACCCTTATTGGTGAAGAAGGCATGAAGATTAAGATTGAAAACATAGAGGTTGCAAGAGACTATCCTGATGTTTTTCCGGAGGATCTACCCGGCTTACCCCCAGATAGAGAAGTAGAATTTTCCATTAATCTCCTACCTGGGACAAGTCCCATATCCAGGGCACCTTATAGAATGGCACCCGCAGAAATGAATGAATTGAAGGACCAGTTGCAAGAGTTGCTAAGCCTCGGGTTTATTCGGCCAAGTGTATCACCTTGGGGTGCTCCAGTGTTATTTGTTAAGAAGAAGGATGGGAGCATGAGGCTGTGTATAGATTATCGAGAGCTGAACAAGGTCACTATCAAGAATCGATATCCACTGCCAAGGATTGATGATCTCTTTGATCAACTTCAGGGTGCCAGCATATTTTCCAAGATAGACCTAAGATCAGGATACCATCAATTAAAGATCAAACCGGAAGATGTTTCTAAGACTGCCTTTCGGACCAGATATGGCCATTATGAGTTTTTAGTAATGCCATTTGGCTTGACCAATGCTCCAGCAGCATTTATGGATTTGATGAATAGAATTTTCCAGCCATACCTAGATTAATTCGTAGTGGTGTTCATTGATGACATACTGATCTATTCAAAGAGCAGAGAGGATCATGAAAGACACTTAAGGATAGTGTTACAATTATTGAGAGAGAAGCAACTTTATGCAAAGCTTAAGAAGTGTGAGTTCTGGCTAAATGAAGTTGGGTTCTTGGGTCATATCATAAATGAAGAAGGAATATCAGTGGACCCTGCAAAGATCGAGGCGATAAAGGGGTGGCCTCGACCTACCAATGTCACAGAGGTGCGAAGCTTCCTAGGATTGGCTGGGTATTACCGGAGATTTGTAGAAGGATTTTCCAAGATAGCTGCACCCTTATCCCAGTTAACCAAGAAAGGCCTCAAATTCCATTGGGGAGATGATCAGGAGAAAAGCTTTCAAGAACTAAAGGATAAGCTAACATCGGCTCCAATCTTAGCCATGCCCATTGGAAACGAAGGTTATGTTGTTTTCAGTGATGCGTCAAAGTCAGGCCTGGGGTGTGTTTTGATGCAGCATGAGAGAGTAATTGCATATGCTTCCAGACAACTAAGGAACCATGAGAAAAATTACCCACCCATGACCTTGAGTTAGCTGCAGTCATTTTTGCCTTAAAAATTTGGCGGCACTACCTTTATGGTGTATCATGTGATATATATACAGATCATAAAAGTCTGAAATATATTTTCACCCAAAAAGAATTGAATATGCGCCAAAGAAGATGGATGGAGTTGATGAAGGATGGACATTCATTATCACCCTGGGAAGGCCAATGTGGTGGCTGACGCGTTGAGCCGGAAGTCTGGAGGATCCTTAGCAGTATTGTTAACACAGCAATCGGAGTTGTTAAGGGAGATGGAAAGAATGCAACTTGAAATTCGCATAAGAGGGTCCCGGGATGGAGTGAACCAGATAAATCAAATTAGTATTGGTTTCGATCTCTATGAGGAAATCAAGGAAGCTCAAAGGAAAGATGACCAGACGGCTAAAATTTTTGAGAAAGTACAAAGAGGTGAAACCCAAGAATTTACCATTTCCAAGGAATTGCTAAGGAAGGGAAGCCGAATAGTTGTACCTCCAGATTTTAAGCTCAAGGAGCAAATTTTAACTGAAGCCCATTGCACCCCTTACACCGCACATCCTGGAACAACCAAGATGTATCAGGATTTGCAGGCAAACTTTTGGTGGGAAGGAATGAAGAAGGAAATAACAATTTTGTGCAGAGATGTTTGATATGCCAACAAGTTAAGGCTGAACACAAGAAGCCTCCGGGACTCCTCATGCCCTTACAAATCCCTGAATGGAAGTGGAGCAACATTACTATGGATTTTGTGACAGGACTCCCTAGATCCCCTCAAGGATATGATGCCATCTGGGTGATAGTCGATCGACTTACAAAGTCCGCTCATTTCCTACCCATCCGAATAAACTATTAGATGGATAGATTAGCCCAGATCTACCTCCGAGAGATAATCAGGATTCATGGAGTTCCTGAGACGATTGTGTCAGATCGTGACCCTCGTTTTCAGTCAAGGCTATGGATCAGTCTATCCCAAGCTCTGGGCACCAAGCTACACCCAAGTACAGCTGCTCATCCGCAAACTGACGGACAATCAGAAAGAACTATACAAATATTAGAAGATATGCTGAGAGCATGCGTGTTGGATTTCGGGGGAAATTGGGAGAGATACCTATCATTAGTGGAGTTTGCATATAACAATAGTTATCAATCTACTATTGGAATGCCGCCATTCGAAGCCTTGTACGGCAGGAAGTGTAGGTCTCCGATTTGTTGGGAAGAAATTGGAGACCGAACATTATTCGGAGCCGATATAGTGGTAGATACAACAGAGAAGATCCGGATGATAAGAAAGAGAATGAAAGCGGCCCAGAGTAGACAGAAGGCATATGCGGATCGACGCCGAAGACCCTTGGAGTTTGCAGAAGGCGACAAAGTTTTCTTGAAAGTATCACCAATAAAAGGAATGGTACGGGGTGGCAAACGGAATAAGTTAGACGCCCGGTATATTGGACCCTTTGAAATACTGGAAAGAATTGGACCTCTGGCGTATCGGTTAGCCTTACCACCAGAGATTGAGAAAATACATGACGTATTTCATGTGTCCCAATTGAGGAAGTATGTGCCAGATCCGAGCCATGTTCTTAAATACTCACCACTGCAGCTCCAAGAAGACTTGTCATATACTGTGGAGCCGGTGCAAATCCTAGATAGAAAAGAGAAGCAACTGCGAAACAAAGCAATCCCTTTAGTGAAGATTTTATGGAGAAGTAAAGAGATTGAAGAAGCTACCTGGGAATCAGAGGGAGAGATGATGCAGAACTACCCACAACTTTTCCAAGGTACGTCAGGCTTCGGGGACGAAGCTCTCTTTTAGGAGGGGAGAAATGTAACAACCAAAATTTTATTTTATCTAAATTCTCCTCATCTTAATTATTAAGAATTTTTGTTTAAGGCATTATATAGAAGTAGTCACCCTCCATATTTCTATGTCAATAAATTGAACTTAATTGTTAGACCCACTTCCCTTTTTTAAGTTTTTTTTTTTTTTTTTAACTATTGAATTGGGGTGACTAAGAATGATTTGCATGAAGGCTTATATGCATGTGTTTTGGGCAAATTAATAACTTAGCAATGGTTAAAGATAATTTCAACCAAATCCTTCATACCCCCTTAATCAACCAAGCTTACCCTAATACCTTTTTAGTGGTAGGTATGCATGCAAGGGGAAGATTAAAGGGCTAGATCTCATTGAGATTTGGGTTTCCATGTGGCATCATGAAGGGGGCTTGACCAAGTGGCAACATGAGAGTAACTCCCCACCTTGTAATTTGCACTCAATTTTGGATTACCAAGTTACGCTCATCTTCATCCTCTCCCATTTCTGCAACTTTTCCTCTCCCAAGTGAAGAGAGTGAAAACCCTAGCCACCTTTCAACTCCTCTCAATAATTTTGAGAAGAGAGATTAGGACACCTCTCTAGCCCTAAATCCTAGCTTATATCAACTCTGAATCAAGACTCCACGAGAGGGAAGGAAGAGACACGCGCGCGCAGCAAGCAGAGCAGCAGCGGCACGCGGGGCGCTGCTACTTTGCCGCAGAACCGCGGCATAAAAGGGGATTCCGCGGCATTTTGGGGGAGGGAAGGCCCGATCTTTGGGGAGAAGATTCCTGGTGAATTGGGAGAGAGATCTAGCTCTGCAAAACAGGCATTTCCTGAAGGCTAACCCACTGATTTCGGATCTGAAATCCATTGTGAGTAAACCTAAAACTTTTAGGGTATATCTCCTATCGAGATTGGAAAAATTGAAACTTTGAATTTTGTGTAGGTAACCCACAAGGGTAGTATTTACTGTTTTGTGACATTCTTATACTAGATGAAAATGAAAGAGGTATTACCTAGTCATTGTGCCTCGATATCATGTTGTGATGAGATGCATGTGTGATATATTTGTTGTAGTTTATTAATTCAACTTAAATGAGGTGATCTAGCGTTTTTAATTCGCTGTTTTGATGGTTATATTTGGGTTAAATGAGATCTAATGAATATTGTATAATAGTTGTGTCTCTATATTATATGGATATGAAATGCATGTGTAGAATACATGTTCTAGTATACTAAATTCGCCTAAATGAACCAATTTAACACTTTAATTCGCTGTTTTTCTTGACCAACATCATGATAACCAATTTGATATGTGTATAGCATAATCTTGGCTCTTCATAAATAGAAATGGTATGATGCATTATGTGGGGTATAGGATTTGTATTAGTAGCACTCCATAAATGCCGATCGTTTAACTTGAATCATACTTCATGTTCATTAAAGGGCACGGGGGAAGACCCCTCCTTACAATATAGCATTGTGTTAGTATTGACAAATATATGGGGTTAAGGCATATATTCATGCGAGTGAATGTGGCGCGTTATGATGTTACTAGGATATTAGGTAACCCCCAAGCATATGTCTTCTTTCATATTGTTGCACATCATGTTCGGACATGACGTGTAAGTAGTTCAATATTGCTTGTTATGCACATTATAACTTAAACTTGCATGTTGCAATTGTATATAAGGAGGAAGGGGCCGGGCGGGAGCCGGTAGGAAGGGGGAAGACGGGGATTTGACATATATTTATGAATATATATATATATATATATATATATTATATATATATATATATATATATATATATATATATATATATATATATATATAAGAGGAAGGGGCCGTGCGGGAGCCGGTAGGAGGGGGAAGATGGGGAAACATATATGTTTTATATGAATTATATATAAGGAGGAAGGGGCCGTGCGGGAGCCGGTAGGAGGTGGAAGACGGGGAAATTTCATTTAGATTGAATGATATCTAAAAGTGAACGGTCAAGTTGCATTCATATTGATAATGCTTGTGTCAAACTAAAATGTCACTTTATGTGTATAACGAGCCGAATTGATGTGAGGGGACTAACCCACGAAAAGTACATGCAATTATTTCTTTTGTGTCATGATATAGTTAAATGAAATCTTTGATAGTGGAGTCATGTAGGCCACATGTGTATGGAGCTTGGAACAAGTAAGGTAGCTTGAACAAGTTGTTGTTTATGGGATTCATTGTAATTTACCTCTTCTAAACTGTTTATCTTATGAAATTATTATACCAACACCCTATGACATGGTTTACTCATTGAGCTGTCGAGCTCATTTTATTTTCTTTCCACCTTTTTCAGGTATGGATAAGGGTAAGAGGCCACTCTAACTGCAACGGTTATGTTATGGATTATGTGACATGTTGTGGTACCAGTTTGTTTAGCCTGGTTATATTAAATGTGTATGTATGGACTTTACCCAAGTCCTTTGTCTCTATGGAACATGTTGGGATGTAATTGATGTATATTTGTCTTTAAGGCATTTGAAACTAGGAACCTTCATGTGCTGTAATGTTTTGGATTGTGAACTCCTTGGTTATGTTATGTTCTTGGACTTCGAAAGATGGTTATGTGTGGGAATATGATTGTTGGAAAAGTTAACCTTGGTGATGTTGTGATGATAAGATATATGCTTGTGATGGAGGATGCAAGTTATGACATTATGTACATAGTTAAGTTTTGATGAGTTGTGCCATGATAAGTAGGCCGTGTGGGCCGAAATCTTTGATGGAATTAAGTAGGCCTTTGTGCCGAAATTGTGGGTTATTGTAAGTGGAATAAATGAAATATTAAGGATGATGCTGCCAAAATTTTTATAAGAGAAATGGAGATAAATTGTGTTTTAGGCCTAATCTTGTTTATTAGAGCCGGGACCGTTACAAGTTGAATAGCGATGTGCACTGTTTTCTTAGAAAAAAAATGAATGGAAGACACCATACTTCTCACATCAAACGACTACACCTTGAACTTGTGACCTCAAGTCAGATTTTTTATAAATATCAAAAATATTACTTTCCTAAGTAGTTTATGATATAGGACTTTTTTGGATATGTCTTAAATAAATATTATAATTTGAAAATTAGTTTCCCACAAATTGAATTTTGAATATTAACCCCCTAACAATTTAAGACAAATTTGAAAAGACTTCTCATATTAGTTTCTCCATCTGAAACTGATTTTAGTTTATGCTTAGCCTGTAACCATGACTAATCATAGGGTTAGGGTTAGGATTAGGGTTGGTCATGAAAATTGATGGAATTTTTTTTTTTTTGGGGGTAAAAGATTGGACTACTGGGGAAGATAAACAAAGAGAAATAATCTTGTCCACGAGAGTTTATTTTCTATAATAGCTGACTACTTTTAAGAATTAGGATAATTGTTAATTAGAGGGAGTCTTTTAAAGTTATTTGCATGGGTAGAGAAACTTCTGGTCTTTTCGAGTCATTGAAATAGTTTATATTTGATTAATAAATTTTGTTTCGGAATTTTCAATCCATCCTTATTATATTGACAATGGGGTGGGGTCTGGTTGGGGGGGGGGGGGCGGGGGGGGTGGGGGGTGGGTGGGGAGTTGTGGGGGGACCTTAGCCTTATCTGCTGGAATTAGCCAAAGAGAGGCCAATTGTTCTCAAACCATTCTCCATACAAAAAGACTAATATTCAAATATGAATTTGTGTGAGATTATTATCAAATTTTAATCCTTGTCAGGGATTTATATGTTAAAAACCTTATATCTTAAATTTGATTCACAACATTCGTACTCAAAACACTGCAACATGAGTTTGGTTATTCTCATGAAAAACCTTCATTCTTTGTTCCTTAATAACTGTCACATTATACTAAAATTTGCAAAAGTAAAAGTTTCACAGAACCCCCTTACTTACTTTATAGATAAATTCAATTATTACAGCCTTACACTCGAATCATAAATTTTAAATAATTTGCAAAATAGTTTGAGAGGGGGGCTTAGGTTGGGGAAGATGAGAAGGCTAAGGCTTTCCCTTCCTCTAATAACACTCTAATGTAGAAAAAAGTTTTAAGAGTAGAAAAGACTCTTAAGTCTCAAGCTCAATAATTAGTTATTATCCCTATTTAAAGCCTTTATAAAATGGTATAGAACTCTTTACATGTTCATAAAAAAGTGAAAAAAATTAGCCTCTGAGCTCATTGAAACCCTAGCATCTTTTCCCCTTTATTTTTGTGTTAACCCGTCGAAACCCTTTTTATTGAATGACACATGATCTGACCTCCAATATTCAAATAGTTAATTTAAAGCCGATCTTATCAATTCTATACAGATGAAATACAGATTGTTACTGTAATATAATGATAAAATCTAATCAACTGTTCTGATCATGCAAAAAGTCTTGGGTTTAAACACACATTCGCGTAGTAAATTTTCAACGTAAAGATTCTAGAAATTTTCTTAACTTTTGAACTGTTCACTATTGTTTTGTTAGAAGTTCACACATGTCTTATAAATTGCAAATCGTACTGTAATTTTTCTTTTTAACACAAGAATTGGTAAAAATGGTCACCAGTCAATGGTATGTCCTTGTGCAAACCAGAAAATGGGTCATCTTTGATCCACAGTGTCCACAAGATACTGAAAACCACCCTTGCAAGAAACTATTTAAATTGACCACTTCAGACTTGATGCCCAAGCTACCTTTCTTGCTAATGAAGCCAAGAACCCCCAGTGAGAACGCAAGATCGAATTCAAGTGATGATAAGAGACCTGTAATGCCTTTCTTTTTCTTGGTTCTTTTTCATGCTATTTTTTTTGAGAGAGCTTTCATTTTTAATGTGACATGAACTTACGCGTGCCCAATAATCCTGTCAAAATAAGAGACTTGTAAAATTTCCATTCAAAAAGTTAAAAAAAAAGTGGCCATTCATGTAACTTACCAAAGCCATTATTGGAACTCTTGAACTCTGGAAACCTCCCCTAAAACGTAAAACCCCACCACCTCTTGGCACAAACCTATTGACAGAACACAAATGCACGCAATCCCTCCACGTATCCTCAAACCTTATCTCCTCCCTCATCCCCAACCTCATCACCTCTCAGTATAAAAAAAAAAAAAACCCACCTCAACCCTCTCAAAGCCTCCATTAAAACTCTCTCAACCTCAGAAAAGAAATAGGCAAGGACATTGGGTTAGAAATGGGGAAGAAGAAGGAGATGACAGTGGTGAGGGCCTTGACATAGAGAGGTACATGGGGAGGTGGTACGAGATCGCGTCCTTCCCCTCCTTCTTCCAGCCGAGGAACGGCGAGAACACGAGGGCCACCTACACCCTCAACGCCGACGGAGCCACGGTGCACGTGCTCAACGAGACGTGGAGCAACGGCAAGAGGGACGCCATCGAGGGGACGGCCTACAAGGCAGACCCCAACAGTGATGAGGCCAAGCTCAAGGTGAAGTTCTACCTGCCGCCGTTCCTGCCGGTGATTCCGGTGGTCGGAAACTACTGGGTGCTGTATCTTGATGAAGGGTATCAGTATGCGCTCATTGGGGAGCCATCGAGGAAGTACCTATGGGTATGCATGCAAACCTCAGTTTCATTCACGTTGGAGTTATCAAAATACTCCATGCACTCATATATATACAAGGGAAACAAACTCTGGTTCATACTTTTTTTCCCCCTTCAAATTTCCTGCTAAACAAATAACTTTTCCTCTCTCTCTCTTTAGCTGATACCTTTTGTGTTGAATTTTTTGTTTCCCGGTCTGTTGGTCCGCAGATACTCTGCAGGCAGACCCACATGGATGAAGAGATATACAACCTGCTGGTTCAGAAAGCCATAGACGAAGGTTACGATGTGAAGAAGCTCCACAAGACACCACAGGCAGACCCTCCTCCAGAGGCTGAGCAAAGCCCCACTGACACCAAAGGCATGGTGGATCAAATCCCTCTTCGGCAAATAAACAAACTTCACATTTGTCTGTGTTTTATGTGTGTGTATAATTATGTTTATGTTCTCTCCTCTACAAATTAGACAATAATAATGTACTGTCTCTAAAAGCTTGGTTATTAAAGAGAAAAACTAAGTGTGTCTGGTTTATGTTGTAATACATTCTGAAGTGAATTCTGCGAGTAGAACATTTATGTTTAAGAAACACCTTGTGACAAGCAGGTTACAAGATCAAAATATGTCACTAGCTTCGTTATATGACATTCATACAGTGAGCAAAAAAACCGATTCAATAACTTCACAGATTTCTTTTCCCGAAATAGAGGAATCTGCAATTTTGAGAGAATAAAACATGGGATAGTTTGTATCAAAATTAAGTATTTCTTTTTACATCATATATCGGTATATCGTTTATACTGTGCATCTGACTGTTATGATACAGCATGAAAATAATCTGGCAAACATCAGAAACTTGATCCTGGCCATAGACAATACTACGCTTAATATCCACCAGAAAAGGTATAAGGTTCTGCAGTGAATTAAGAGAGCCAAAAGCATCATAAAGTGTGCAACAACAGTACGAATTTGTCAAACTATGCATATAGAGATAGCTTCAAATCATAAATTATTTTTTTGAGTTTGTAGACCTTGTCTGTCTCTCTGAACCTCATAACCGAAGGGCTGAAATATATACACCTCTTTTTGAATATTTTCATGCAAAAATACATTTTTAATATCTAATTCATACAAAAGTCATTGTTTTGCCACCACAACTGTAATACGAACAGAATGCAGATGAGTTATTAGAGAGAAAATTTCAAAATAATCAACATCATAAGTTTGCGTGTACTTTACCAACCAACGTTGCCTTCAACTGTCAATCTGTCCATTGAGGAGAAATTTGATAGTGTATATCCATCAACAACCAATAGTTTGTTTTCCCGATGATAAAGAAGTTAATTCTTATATTTCATTAGCATGCAAAGCAGTCATCTCTTCATTCATAGTACTTTTCTATCTAGAATCCAACGTAGCATCACGATAAAATTTTGGGAAAGACAAAGAAGATAATGTAGTTGCAAAGCTAAAGTATGTAAGAAATAAATGAAAAAAATAACACTTTAGCTATAAGATGTTGAGTATAAAAATGAGTTTTCGAAGAGCTATGAGAAGGTCAAACACTTCAGTGGAAGCAATTGACTGATGAGGAGTAAGCAGTCAGTGATAATATTCTTACGTCGTTAATAAACTTGGAGTGGAGTCGACTGTAACGCCCCGATCCCGCGGATACGGGGACGTCACTGCAACGTATATACGTAGGTCAGAACTACCCTCCCGTATATACGCTAAGCATCAGTACAGACAAGAATCAGAGTACGGAAGCAAATGGTGCATTATACATTCCAACACATATATACAATCACAGAATTATCACCAGCAGTGATCTAATATTACATGAATATCATATCACTAATATGCGCAAATGCGGGAATACAAGCAGATGTACAAGAGTAAAACAGCATAAAGGTACTCACGAGTTTAAAAAGGAAAACTCGAGAGACTCACAGGGGGCCTGGAAGGATGTGGCTCTGGACGGTCGGCTGGAGATCCACGCTACCGCTGCGCCACTCTGAGCAGCGAAGGGGTAAATCCACTCGCTCCAAGCTCCAAGACCTGGACGTGAGAATCCAGGGGAGTCAAATGATACTCCCCAGGCGAGTGTAGAAGCAAAACCAAGTGGTGAAGCAGGGTGAGCACAATAATGCATATATCAAGTGGGAATACTCAGGAGGCAGATAGGATAGAGCAGGTAAGAATAGATATGGCATGATAATCATAAAACAGGAAATCAAAATAAAACCAAGGATGAGCTACCAGGTAGTTATAACATAATACTCGTAAAACAGGAAATCCGATATAAAGTCCGGGAAAACCAAATACGGTAAGGCACATCACGGATTCATAGCTATTTAAGATGCAGGCTTTGGTATGCGTCCCATTCCACATACCTCTACTTACAACTTAAAGAGCCGGTTATTATGACACTTTATTATTACTCGTCTTACCCATATATCTAGGTATGTGGCTCGGTGTACGGCCAACTCACATACATCCATATATAAGCAAGTCGAGGTTGTTATTGGAAATCGGCGGTTGTATCGACGAACTATGTTTACAGTGGACCCCGTACATGCCCGGGATAACGGTCCAATATTGTTCCGTTGCTTGTGACGGAACCCAGCCGCTAGGCCTCAATATCAATCAATATGGTACCAACAATACAATACAGGGAGCAAGCACTCCCCTCGGTCCCCTGGAGTACCACAGGTCAGACCGGAAATATAGTGCACAACCTAAAGCCACTGTAAACACGAACACATATCGATATCCGCATATTTCCCCCGACCCAATGCAAGTTGGTCCATTTTAAGATTTAATAGTTTAATTATCACTTTACGGGAAAAACAGGAAATAGACATGATCAGGAATAAGGAGTACATAAGTACTATATAGTCAGGTCACTGCATGTAAAGCAGGAATACAATATACAGGTCACTGATCATGATACAGGATAATAAGTCAAGTTCCCGTAAAGGTAATAATCACAAGTCAAGTTATCATGCTGGGTGTCAAGTGATAGCATGACAGGATGGTGATATTTAACAAGCAACCAAGCATATAAGAGATTGATAATAGTCTGGGTAAGTCAGGTCATACCAATAGGGTCTTGCCAAAGAGCATGTCAAGTGGTCAGGTGGTAAACACCAGATGTCAGGTGATATACATGTGTTAAAAAGTGGCATGTAACTGACAGGTCTGAAGTAATGCCAAGTGGTAATGTAAAAGCAATGGTCCAAAGTCCAACAAGTCCAACGACCACGAAGGGTCGGCCACGCATAGTATAAAGCAATAAAAGATATAAAGCATGAAATACAATACATGAATACTAGAGCGAAAATACTATCATAATCAATGGAATGAGAAGCAATAGGGTAGCGAGTGAGAACACTCGCCTGAGTCACCAATATACCGAAATATCCGAAATCCTCGGAAGCTCGGGATGCGCCATAACCTGTGATATAAATATGCAATGTGAGGATGAGAGAGAGAAGGAATAGAAGATGATGTTTGACAAGTGACAAGTGACAAGTCAAGTGATACCTATGTGTGATGGAAGTCCAGAGGCTAAGGTTCCTATTCAATAAAGAAATCAACTAAGGCAAATAGTCAAAGTTAGTCGACTAGGGTGGAAGGGTGTAGTCGACTAAGGGTCTCTAGTCGACTAGGAACTAAGGTAAGTCGACTAAAACGGGTTTCTAGGGTGTTGGGATTTTTCCACAGGAGAAGCAGATTTTGGCCCAAAACAGACTAATCGGTCGACCTCCGGTCGACTGCCGGTCGACTGGGTTTACAAGGGCGGTAGGGTGCCGGTCGACTGCCGGTCGACCGGATAAGGTGCGTGAGCTCCAGGTTTTCTAAGCCGGTCGACTGGTTGGTGAACCGGTCGACCGCCTACGCAAGAATGTGCACGTTGGTGCACATCGGTCGACTGTCCCCCTTGGACCGGTCGACCGAAGTTCTGAAAAAGGCTGCTGTCTGTTCTAAAAAATCAGATTTTTGTGTGGTTGTGTGTGATGGCCTAAAGACATGATTTGAAGATACATGAATACATGATATGGGGGCACAAGCATACAAGGAAATAGACAAGTCTTGGTGAGTAGGAATACTCACGTAGATCGGTCATGTGGAGCTTGAAAGGATCGTGGTTGACGATATCACCAAATCGGTCCACGGCGATACCTCGGGTGAAGAAGGAGACGATCCCAATCCAAGTAGTAGTTGCTTGAGATGGAGATTGAGATGGAAGAAGGAATTGGTGAAGGCTTTCTCCTTGGTGAAGTGAAGGAGAGAGAAAAAGGAAATGAAATGGAGAAGGAAGGGTATTTATAGGAATTGGGATTTGTGAAGGAGTTGCAATTAAATAATTGTGAGGGGCTTAATTGCAAAAAGGGAGAATGAGGTGTCTTCCTTGGCCAATAGGAGCTTGCCAAGTGAGGGGGTGAGGTGGAGGTTTGTGTGGTGGAGGTTAATGGAAGTGTGTGGAAGTGATGAGGTGGAGGTGATGAGGTGGAGAAACTTAGGGATGAAGTAAAGGAATGTGTGGTGGAGAATTAAAGGAAAAGGAAATAGGAAAAGAAAAAGAATTGGAAAAGAGAAGATATTTCTCTAACTCCAAAAATGAAAATATCAGAAACACAGATTCCCGGGATTGAGTCGTGGATGCGGAAATCTTTCGGGAAAATACCGGATGCGTCCCGAAATCAAGTATCTCGGAACGACCCGAAATAACATCAAAAATCCATAATATTATATTAAGAATAATAGTGAAATCCTTTTTAAGAAATACTTTATAGTTTTAAAACTAAAAATCCCGGAACCAATAAAATACCGACTCCGTTGGGATTTTCATAAAATCATAAAATCCTCAGAAAAAGTATTTAAGTAAGAAATGTGATTCTAAGAATTAAAGTCTAAAGGACCATCTGGAAATTCCTAGCTGTGTGTGAATTAAAAATTCTGGAATCGGTTATCTACCGACTCCGGTGGAATATCCATAAATTCGTAAAATCTTTAGAAAAAGGATTTAGGTAGGAAATATTACTCTAAGAAGAATTGTCTAAAGACTCTTCGAGAAATTCCAAGTGGTTTGTGAATTAAAAATCCGGGAAGCGGTCAGCGACACTGGCCGACACCGGTTTTGAAGAAATTCATTTTAATTCCAGAAAAATCTAGAAAATCATAGAAAATATATAATAATGGAAAATGATATTTAAAACTAAAATCGGTCAAATCTAATCACCGGAAAAACCAAATCGAATAATATACTATAATTGAGTTCCTGGTTCGGACTGGGACTGACTCCGAGTCCACGAATCCAAATCCAAGACAAAACAAACATATAAGGAATTCATAATACAGAATAAATACAGGAAACAAATCGAAAAAATACGACCGAAAATCTGAATACGCAACTAAGTACGTATTCCGGGAACGGGGTATTACAATCCACCCACCTTACAAAAAATTGCGTCCTCGCAATTTCGTTAAGGGGTGAATTGAACACAAAGGGGACAAGGGTGGAATTTATACTAATTAAGATATGAAGCACTATAGGTAGGGCTCTCAAGTCAACTGAACAATAATTATCCTCCGCACTTCTGGCTGTATAAATCTCCGAATAATGCTGAATGATACTGATGATGTCGTGGCTGTGTAATAAATATACTGATGATGTCGTGGCTGTGTAATAATTTTGCTGATGATGTCGTGGCTGTGTAATAAATGAATAAAGAAAACCCTAATACTCCTGAGCATAATAATAAGGAAGACCGATAATTAAGAATCCCAACTGTTGTCTTCTGAAAGATAGCCAGATCAGATTCGATCTGGAGAATACCAAGCTTCATAGAATTTGCCGAGAGATCCCATAATAGCTTCATGCAGAACCAGCCACTACCTTCCTAGTCTAGTCATATCTTAAGATAGTATAAGGCTTCATAAAACCAAAACATAAAACCAAAACAGGAAAGGATAGGAGAGACTAGGAATCAAAGGAAAAGATAGTCAAGGAGGGATTTGAAATCAAAGGAAAGATAGTCAAGAAATAGATAACTCTGCACTTGCAGTTGGAATGTATAACCAAGATTCAAGTATTCCAGTTGCAAATCGCTTTACCATTGATTTGCCTTCTGGACGTACTGAGGAGGTTAGAGCCTAAGCTCTGATACCAACCTGTAACGCCCCGATCCCGCGGATACGGGGACGTCACTGCAACGTATATACGTAGGTCAGAACTACCCTCCCGTATATACGCTAAGCATCAGTACAGACAAGAATCAGAGTACGGAAGCAAATGGTGCATTATACATTCCAACACATATATACAATCACAGAATTATCACCAGCAGTGATCTAATATTACATGAATATCATATCACTAATATGCGCAAATGCGGGAATACAAGCAGATGTACAAGAGTAAAACAGCATAAAGGTACTCACGAGTTTAAAAAGGAAAACTCGAGAGACTCACAGGGGGCCTGGAAGGATGTGGCTCTGGACGGTCGGCTGGAGATCCACGCTACCGCTGCGCCACTCTGAGCAGCGAAGGGGTAAATCCACTCGCTCCAAGCTCCAAGACCTGGACGTGAGAATCCAGGGGAGTCAAATGATACTCCCCAGGCGAGTGTAGAAGCAAAACCAAGTGGTGAAGCAGGGTGAGCACAATAATGCATATATCAAGTGGGAATACTCAGGAGGCAGATAGGATAGAGCAGGTAAGAATAGATATGGCATGATAATCATAAAACAGGAAATCAAAATAAAACCAAGGATGAGCTACCAGGTAGTTATAACATAATACTCGTAAAACAGGAAATCCGATATAAAGTCCGGGAAAACCAAATACGGTAAGGCACATCACGGATTCATAGCTATTTAAGATGCAGGCTTTGGTATGCGTCCCATTCCACATACCTCTACTTACAACTTAAAGAGCCGGTTATTATGACACTTTATTATTACTCGTCTTACCCATATATCTAGGTATGTGGCTCGGTGTACGGCCAACTCACATACATCCATATATAAGCAAGTCGAGGTTGTTATTGGAAATCGGCGGTTGTATCGACGAACTATGTTTACAGTGGACCCCGTACATGCCCGGGATAACGGTCCAATATTGTTCCGTTGCTTGTGACGGAACCCAGCCGCTAGGCCTCAATATCAATCAATATGGTACCAACAATACAATACAGGGAGCAAGCACTCCCCTCGGTCCCCTGGAGTACCACAGGTCAGACCGGAAATATAGTGCACAACCTAAAGCCACTGTAAACACGAACACATATCGATATCCGCATATTTCCCCCGACCCAATGCAAGTTGGTCCATTTTAAGATTTAATAGTTTAATTATCACTTTACGGGAAAAACAGGAAATAGACATGATCAGGAATAAGGAGTACATAAGTACTATATAGTCAGGTCACTGCATGTAAAGCAGGAATACAATATACAGGTCACTGATCATGATACAGGATAATAAGTCAAGTTCCCGTAAAGGTAATAATCACAAGTCAAGTTATCATGCTGGGTGTCAAGTGATAGCATGACAGGATGGTGATATTTAACAAGCAACCAAGCATATAAGAGATTGATAATAGTCTGGGTAAGTCAGGTCATACCAATAGGGTCTTGCCAAAGAGCATGTCAAGTGGTCAGGTGGTAAACACCAGATGTCAGGTGATATACATGTGTTAAAAAGTGGCATGTAACTGACAGGTCTGAAGTAATGCCAAGTGGTAATGTAAAAGCAATGGTCCAAAGTCCAACAAGTCCAACGACCACGAAGGGTCGGCCACGCATAGTATAAAGCAATAAAAGATATAAAGCATGAAATACAATACATGAATACTAGAGCGAAAATACTATCATAATCAATGGAATGAGAAGCAATAGGGTAGCGAGTGAGAACACTCGCCTGAGTCACCAATATACCGAAATATCCGAAATCCTCGGAAGCTCGGGATGCGCCATAACCTGTGATATAAATATGCAATGTGAGGATGAGAGAGAGAAGGAATAGAAGATGATGTTTGACAAGTGACAAGTGACAAGTCAAGTGATACCTATGTGTGATGGAAGTCCAGAGGCTAAGGTTCCTATTCAATAAAGAAATCAACTAAGGCAAATAGTCAAAGTTAGTCGACTAGGGTGGAAGGGTGTAGTCGACTAAGGGTCTCTAGTCGACTAGGAACTAAGGTAAGTCGACTAAAACGGGTTTCTAGGGTGTTGGGATTTTTCCACAGGAGAAGCAGATTTTGGCCCAAAACAGACTAATCGGTCGACCTCCGGTCGACTGCCGGTCGACTGGGTTTACAAGGGCGGTAGGGTGCCGGTCGACTGCCGGTCGACCGGATAAGGTGCGTGAGCTCCAGGTTTTCTAAGCCGGTCGACTGGTTGGTGAACCGGTCGACCGCCTACGCAAGAATGTGCACGTTGGTGCACATCGGTCGACTGTCCCCCTTGGACCGGTCGACCGAAGTTCTGAAAAAGGCTGCTGTCTGTTCTAAAAATCAGATTTTTGTGTGGTTGTGTGTGATGGCCTAAAGACATGATTTGAAGATACATGAATACATGATATGGGGGCACAAGCATACAAGGAAATAGACAAGTCTTGGTGAGTAGGAATACTCACGTAGATCGGTCATGTGGAGCTTGAAAGGATCGTGGTTGACGATATCACCAAATCGGTCCACGGCGATACCTCGGGTGAAGAAGGAGACGATCCCAATCCAAGTAGTAGTTGCTTGAGATGGAGATTGAGATGGAAGAAGGAATTGGTGAAGGCTTTCTCCTTGGTGAAGTGAAGGAGAGAGAAAAAGAAATGAAATGGAGAAGGAAGGGTATTTATAGGAATTGGGATTTGTGAAGGAGTTGCAATTAAATAATTGTGAGGGGCTTAATTGCAAAAAGGGAGAATGAGGTGTCTTCCTTGGCCAATAGGAGCTTGCCAAGTGAGGGGGTGAGGTGGAGGTTTGTGTGGTGGAGGTTAATGGAAGTGTGTGGAAGTGATGAGGTGGAGGTGATGAGGTGGAGAAACTTAGGGATGAAGTAAAGGAATGTGTGGTGGAGAATTAAAGGAAAAGGAAATAGGAAAAGAAAAAGAATTGGAAAAGAGAAGATATTTCTCTAACTCCAAAAATGAAAATATCAGAAACACAGATTCCCGGGATTGAGTCGTGGATGCGGAAATCTTTCGGGAAAATACCGGATGCGTCCCGAAATCAAGTATCTCGGAACGACCCGAAATAAACATCAAAAATCCATAATATTATATTAAGAATAATAGTGAAATCCTTTTTAAGAAATACTTTATAGTTTTAAAACTAAAAATCCCGGAACCAATAAAATACCGACTCCGTTGGGATTTTCATAAAATCATAAAATCCTCAGAAAAAGTATTTAAGTAAGAAATGTGATTCTAAGAATTAAAGTCTAAAGGACCATCTGGAAATTCCTAGCTGTGTGTGAATTAAAAATTCTGGAATCGGTTATCTACCGACTCCGGTGGAATATCCATAAATTCGTAAAATCTTTAGAAAAAGGATTTAGGTAGGAAATATTACTCTAAGAAGAATTGTCTAAAGACTCTTCGAGAAATTCCAAGTGGTTTGTGAATTAAAAATCCGGGAAGCGGTCAGCGACACTGGCCGACACCGGTTTTGAAGAAATTCATTTTAATTCCAGAAAAATCTAGAAAATCATAGAAAATATATAATAATGGAAAATGATATTTAAAACTAAAATCGGTCAAATCTAATCACCGGAAAAACCAAATCGAATAATATACTATAATTGAGTTCCTGGTTCGGACTGGGACTGACTCCGAGTCCACGAATCCAAATCCAAGACAAAACAAACATATAAGGAATTCATAATACAGAATAAATACAGGAAACAAATCGAAAAAATACGACCGAAAATCTGAATACGCAACTAAGTACGTATTCCGGGAACGGGGTATTACATCGACTCTTCTTGTGGTACAGAAAAAGTAACAGAAGTGATCGAAATAGTTGCACTGAAACCCAGAGAGGCTGAAAAGTAAGGTGTGTTTTCAAAGAATGAGTTACACATAAATCACATACTTCCTGCTGACTAAATTCCAACATCGTTATCTTTTTTGTATATGAGAATATCCTAAAATCACACACAGAACTGCTCGGTGATCTAATTTATCATGTTCTTTTTCGAGAATTTGAATAAAACACATGCACCCAAAAACCTTTGGAGGTAAATCAAATAATTGTTTTTAAATAACTGATTAATGGGGTTTTACCGTATAAAACATAAGAAGATACCCTATTAATTAAGTGACAAGCAGTAAGTATAACGTCAGCTCAAAAAAAGTTGGGAACATGCATATGACTATTAATGTTCGAGCAATGTCAAGTAAATGACGATTTATTCTTTCAGCAACATCGTTCTGTTGAGGTGTAAGCACATAAAGTTTGATGAATTATACCATGAGAAACATGAATCTTGAAAAGCTTATTGCACATATCCAAAACATCATCAGATTGTAAAATCATAAGCGAATAATTAAATTGAGCTAATATCTTTATGAAATCTTTAAAAAATAGAGAGAATTTCAGAGTGATCTTTCATTAAAAATAACTCAATCATACGAGAATAGTCATCAATAAAAGTTACAAAATAAGAAAAATTAGACACACTTTTAAGTCGAGTAGGACCTCAAATATCAATATGAATAACTCCAAATAAAGAACTACAGCAATTAATAACCCTAGATGAAAAAGAAGTTTTATGATGTTTACCAAACTGACATGACTCACATTGTAATTTAGAGACAACCTTAATATAGGAAATGACAATTTAATGAGTTTTAAAGATGTATGACCTAAACGTAAGTGTCATTAGATCGCAGACTAATTACATGTCAGAGTAGAAGCACTCACTTTAGGTTGATCACCGCATTAAAGATAATATAGACCATCTTGCTCATATCCCCATCAATCACCTTCTTCGTCTGAAGGTCCTGAAAAGTACATGATAAAAGAGAAAAGTTATAGAATACTGAAGAGATTTAGTCAAATGATTCACAGATGTAAGATTAAAAGGAACATATGAAATATAACTAACAATAGTGAGTGCGAGAGAAGAAGTGAAATTGACAGTACTAGTATCAGTACTATGTTTAGAACTACCAGTAGAAAAAACTATAGAAGGGGCAAAAGATGTTATGTGAAAAGTGAAAAAGATTATAGATTTATCAGTCATAGGGGTTGACGCACCAGAATCAATGATTCAAGATGAAGGTGATGAACTCGCTTAATAAGTAATATCTGAATGTGCCAAGATAGCAATGCTTGAAGTAGAGACTAAATGCATCTTTTAAAGAGAATCCTATTCAGATTTTGATAGAGTTACAGATTTGTCAGCTGAAGTACCATGAGTATTAGTCAGGTGCAGTAGATGATCCAGTATTATCAGACAAATAAGCAGCTCATAGAGGTCAGGAAATTTTTCTATACAACTCCCAACATAGGTCAATAGTGCGATTAGTTCGATTGCAATGAGTACACTTTAGAGAATTATCGTGACCACAATAAAAAACTCAGCCTCTAGTAGATAAACCACGACCAAGAAAAGACATACCACTACAGCCTCAAGAAGTGTTACCTCAACCAGTTGAGAAAATCAAGACAGAGTCCTCAACTGGAGAGGGATCAGAAGTTGTTGTAGAAGATTATGTAGTCTAAGATAGTTGTGAGAAAATAATTTACAGAGAGGGAATCTCCCCTTCACCTGCTAGTAGCTATCCTCGAAGTAGTTTGAGTTGAGAACTGAGCCACGAAAGAAACTTCAAACATATAATTTTTCACGCTGCTTTTTAAGAACTTTAATATCATTACTGATTGGATCAATCATACCCTTGAAGTGACTGTAGTAGTCTTCTAAACTCTTGTTGCCTTACTGAAGACTAATAGGTTCTCATGCAGTCATGTCCTACTTCTCAAAATACGCTGAAGCGGAGACGCGACGCGAGTCGGCGATGCATATACGCAAGAAAAATACCCCATGTATATGCACTAAGGCTTAATTAACCGAAACAAGCTATAAAAAATCGACTATAATGAATCATGTCACTGCAATAACATATATAAATGTCTACGAATGATATCATATAAATCAAGAACTAGAATAATGACTGAATCTGATATACCGAGAATCCGGGAGTAATGGGAAGGCAAGAGAAAAAAGAATACCGAAAACTAACAAAGGGAAACTCCAGACTCGTCGCAAAGCGTACGAGCTCATCGAACACCTAATCAATGAAATAAAACATCCAATCTGAACGTGTAACTCCAGGGTCATCAGAAAGCGACTCAATAGTGTGTAAGAAAAGGGAAGGTATTCGTGCATATAAACAGTGTGTACATAATAATAACATGATAAACTGTAACTGAAAGATAACTGAATCATAGCATGCACATGACTATGAAAGAAAACATAACTAATATCACGGTAAAAAGAAACAACTGATAAAATAAACAACTGATGTCAAGATGTGTAACCTAACATATGTCACTAGTCTGGTTGGTTATTATTAACCTAACTAATGTAGTACTTAGTTGTGTCCCATACCACATCCATTTTACCACATATCAAACAAAGTTACCATTGTTGTAACCGCCTGCCAATGTAGTGCATATGTTTTGAAAGGGTACCGTGCATGCCCGGTACCACGGTCTAACACCCCTGGTGCTGAACAGAACAAGCCGCAAGGTTCTAATGACTGAAGACCAAAGCCCCACACGAAAAGACAACTAGTGTGGCGCCGTAATCTGGGCATAGCCTTAACAACTGAATAGGAAGCCAGTATTACCTTAGTTCCCCATGTTGGTGTTGGCCCAGAGGCCTTCCTCTCTAATTTTGATGATGATTAACTCATGTAGTTATGTTTACTAATAATCTTGTGATTTTAAGTTTCAGATCCTTTAGCAAGATATTAGTTGGTGATTAGCTTCAACAAGGAGTTTAGAAGCTTTTCATGGTGATTCCGGTGCCAAAGCTTAAAGATCATACCTTTGCACTCGGTGGATCACGTTTGGGATCGAGTCGACTTGAAGATTGAAGATCATCAAGAAGACTTAGGTATCCTAGTTTAGGTTTGTGTGTTTTAGATCCATGTGTAAAGCTTAGTATAGTTGATATGCTCAAGTGCACAATACACACACGTTTCATGTTTTGGTTTTTGGTTTTCATGAATAGTTGATCAAAACAAGTTTAAATGATTTTTATGTATATTAGATGTGTTCAATATACATACATGCTTCATATCTTTAACAAACTTATTTTGATATGTCTATTCATGAGTTTTAGGAAAATCAGATTTCCTTATTGAAAAAAATCAAGTTTGATAAAATACATGTTTTGGTTTTTGGTAAAAATGATAAAACACAAAAATAGTTTTATATGCTTGATATTTGAGTTAAAATGTTTATCACAAGTTTATATATCAATGCAAAATGATAAAACTATTTTTGGGTATTTTTATAAGAGATAAAAGAATTTTTAGAAAGATTTTTAACATGTGTTTCTGTCCCAGAATTGTGGCTGACAGGCCAGGTCGGCCGACCGCACGGGTCGACCGTACCAAAGGCCGGTCGACCCTTGCGGTCGACCGACGTGCACAGGCTTGTGCACGTTTGGCAGACACAGGGACGGTCGGCCGGGCGGCCGACCGAAACAGAGAGTCTGCTCTCTGTATCTGGGCGGTCGGCCGCGCGGTCGACCGAGTTGGCCCAACGGTCATTTTTCTGACCGTTGGCGGTCGGCCGGCCGGCCGACCGCTAGCCTGTCAGGCTGCCAGATCAGCCTAACGTCTAGTTTCTGTTTTGGCCTATATAAACCCCATTTCTTTGGGATTTTGGCCAAGATTTTTAGAGCTAAAATTTTCTGATTTCTTCAGTGTTTTAAACAAGTTTTGAAAAGGGTTTTAAGTGCCAAAAGATCAATCTTATTTGGTTTAAGTGTTTTGTTTATTTCAAAGAAATTAGGGTTTTGGGAATTAGTTTTTGATCTAAATTTCTATATCATTTTTGGTGTTTTCCCAAGAGAATTTCTTTGATCAAAACACTTAGTTTTTTCACACTTGAGCTATCTTCTATCCTAATCTATTAGGATCTTTGTTTTGTGAAAAAGAGAAAAGAAAGAGAGATTGTTTGAGGTTGTTGTAGCCTCCAAGTTGTACACCCTTGCTTTTGTTGTATCCCTCTTTGGTAGATGTTGATCGGGTGATAGGTTTGCTCCCTCTTTGGTAGAGGTTGAGGCTTGTGGTTTGCTCCCTCTATTGTGAGGTAGAGCTTGGTGGTTGTAACCCTCTTCGGTAGAGGTGTTGGTTGTTGTTTGGCTACGGGCTTACCCCTCGGTTGTGAGGCGGTGTTTGAGAGAGGAGTTCGGTACTCCTATTGTTGTAACAAATCCTCCTCGGTGGAGGTTCCCTCGGTGGGAGATAGTGGATTGGAAATCCTACACGGTGGTATAGGCGGGGATGTAGAGCTAGGGGCTCGAACCTCGAAACATATCTTATTGTTAGCGTTTGATCCATTGTCTCCTAACTCTCTCTTTTATTTGTGCAAAGCATCATTCATATCATCATATCATATTTGCTTGTGTTGCCTTGCATATATTCATATTGCTTATTCATCTTATATGCTTGGTTGTTTGTGTGTGCCTCACTTGTACTTAACCACAAGAGCTTCATATAGCACCTCAACCCATATTTAGGGGAATCAAGAGGAGTTAGTCCAGAGCCCTTCACGGGGAATTAAGCTACACTTGTGTGTTGTATTAAGTGTGTTGCAAATTGTTTTTAAGCTTTCGCATTTAGCGCATTTAATGTTTATAGATTAGCACTTACACCTATTCACCCCCCCTCCTCTAGGTGTTTTTTCAATTGGTATCAGAGCCTACGCTCCTGATATTTAGGCTTAACATCCTAGGAGTGAGATCCTTTGTTTGCTAATCTATTGTTTGCATTTGCTTGCTTGCACACTCACATAGTTTACCATGGACTTCATGACCCCACCTAGTTTTAACCCTTCCAACATTGTTGTTTGGAAGTATAGGATGTCCATGTACCTAAAGACCCTAGGTTTGCATGTTTTCCTTACCGCTACCAAGAGATGTTATCTTGGTGACCGCAAGCATATAGGGGCCAATGCACAAGCCCTTGAGGCTATTAGAAGCACGCTTTCAAAAGATTATCTTATGCATGTTTCTAATCTTGATTCCGCTTTTGTAGTGTGGAACAAGTTGACAACAACCACCACCTCCAAGCTTCAATTGCCAATCCAACCGGAGGAGTCTAGTGGAGAATCCGATTCTCAATGCTTAATGGTCCAAGGGAATGACTCCCTTGAGGTACAATCGGAAACTCAACTAGATAGTTTTGATTCTAGTTCTTCATGTGTTGATTATGTTGATCCCCATGTTTTGAATGAAGAACTATCTATTGTTTGTGAAAAACTAATAGAAAAATATAATTTGTTGAAAAAGAAGACTTTTGCTTTAACTAAAGAAAATGAAAAATTGTCTTCTAAACTTGACATTGTTTTGCAAGAGAAGGATGAGATTTTGGATGAAAGGGATTCATTAAAATCTCAACTTGATCTTGTACTAAAAGAAAATAATTTTTTAAAATCTAAAAATGATTGTGAAACACTTTTGAAGAAAAATGAAAACTTGACTTCAAAAGTTAATTTTTTTAAAAGAAAATGATTCTTTAAAAATAAAAATTGCTTCTATTTCAAAGGATTTAGAAGATTGTTTAAAGAAGAATATTGTTTTGAAAAATAATATGATTCTCATGTTTGCCATGCTAGGGTAGTTTCACCTAGATCACCTATTGCATGTGCCACCTCTTCTTTAATTAACAATGATATATCTTTGCTTAAGAAGAGTGTTGATTGTTTGGGCTCCACTTTGAGCGAATGTGTTGTTGGGCATACACGATTGGAATCTTTGTTTCGAAAGAAACAAGTTCCATCTATTCATGCACACCCTCCACGGCATACACATGCTCCTCACGGACACCATCACACTATGTATGCTCATGTGTACACTTGTACACATTGTGGACGTAAGGGCCACCTTGCTAAATTTTGCTTTGATCGTATACATGATGTAAATTTAGCAAATAAGTTTGTTTGGGTTAGGGAAGGTACTAACCCCCATGGACCCAAAAAGATATGGGTACCAAAGACCACCCCACTTATTTATGATGTAGGTGTGGGATCTCACATGACGTGAGAATTGTCGTACCTTGGAGTGGATGCGTTCCGTACTTAAAGGAGATCAATTGGATGCATCACTTTCAAGGAAGGTTTGGTGGGAAGACCACCATGTTTTGGAGACAAGGAGAGTTGCCTTCTAGGTTTTGGTAACGATTCCTAACTCCTTATTTATGTTTACATGCTTTCATATTCATTGTTTATAGCATGTTTTATTGTTTAGTGATTATCATGTAAATACCATGTTTATTAGACCATTGACATACATGTATAGTATTTGAGACACCCATGTTTAATATGGAATAGTATTTTGTGTTCTCACCATAGCTTATCTATCATGTTTATCATAGGTTTAATAACATGTGGATTTACATAATAATCATGTTTATGTTTATCATGATGATTTATATCTTGTTTTTGAGGCTTCATGATTTGATTACTAGTTTAAATGTTAGTTTTCATTAAGACTAGGATTTATACTTGTGCATATAGTGGGCCACAAATAAATCTATATATGTTTGGGCTTGAATACTTATTTGTTCCCATTAGATGTGCTAGTATAGTCTAGTTTTGATGATTCATGCATTTTAAACTTGTATTCCTATTCTTGAGTTTGTTTTATGTGTATAAGTTTTCATTTCATGTATATGTTTATTTTGTCAAACTTTAAGATATACATGTATACCCTTTGAGTCATTTGCTTTTCATGCAAATCCATATTATGGACTCAATTGTGTTTAGGGATATGTATGTATACTTCTTGTGTTGACAAAACATACATATGCCTTGAAATGAAATTTGTTTTTATGAAAATTTAGCTTTTCATATTTTCATATATTTATGTTTAACTTCATGTATATGTCTATTTTATCCAAATTATTGTTATACATATACATCCTTTGAGCCACGTGCCTTCATGCATATATCTATTGTGGACTCGTTGTGTTTGGATATGTATGTATACTTTAGCTTGTATAGGACATACATATACCTTGAAGATTAAATAGTTTTGTTTTGATGATTTTCTTGTTTCAAGGAATTATTTGAGCTTAATTGAATATTTTCATGATCATGTTCTTCACATTGTATTTGTACACTCACATTTCTTGATTACTCATGTTTTGTTTTCATGAGTCATATTTATGCTTAAATGATTATGAGTGTTGATTATTTTGTGAAATTCATGTTTTATGAAAAATAATCTTGTTTTATTCCTTACTTGAAGGATTTCGTACTAGTTAACAAAACTTTTCATTTTAACTAGTTCGTATTCTTCGTTTTGATATGAGTTATACCATGGTTACTATTGTTGTTCAATTGGTATCATTGGACTTTTTCAATTGGTATCAATATTGACATTTTTGTATGCTCATATATTGTTTTGTGTATGTATGCCTTCATTTGGTATCATCTATTTTGATTGGTACTCATCTTTCATACACCTATATATGTTTTAATTTGTGCTCAATGATTTCACAAATGGTAGTTTTACAAAATCAAGCTTAGCATAACCCATAACTTGAAAACCTTAATGATTATCCTATTTCAATTGATTATTTTTAAATTGGTATCAAGTCTACGCATTATTTTAGTTTGTATTTCATAAAGGGGGAGAAAATTTGACTTTCATATTTCAATTGGTATTTGATTTCCACTCCCACACTTTATGATTGGAAATTTGATGTTTATTTTAAGCCTATGATATCACAATCAAAATTGTTTATATGGCTTAAAAAGAAAATTACTCTCTTTAGATATCAAAATGTTTATGTTTTAATTTGGTATCTCAAAATTTTGTTTTGGTATGTTTACTTTCAATTGGTATCAAGATGCTTCATTGACGTATTTTCAATTGATATCCTAATTGATTGTCACCCCTATTTGGTTTTGTTTTTGTTTTAGACAAAAAGGGGGAAAACATTATTTTTATTGACCCTTTGTTGATTCATTGTTTCGAACAAAAAGGGGAGAAAAAAATTATTGATTTTGTTTTGTTTTGATTGTTTACCCCTTTGTTGATGATTAACAAAAAGGGGGAGAAAGATTTTGAGTTTGTTTGTGTTTTATATATGCATGTTTATGTTTTTGCATATATTAAGTTTAATTTAGTTTAATTTTATTTGGTATCTAGAGCATGTTTTGTTTTTGAACATTTCATTGGTATCTAGAACCTTTTTATTGTTTATGCATATCTATGCATTCATGTTTTAAGAGCCTTCATTGCATATTCGTTATGTTTACTTGTTTATGCATGAGTTAAGGCGGAGCTTCTTTGAAGCTTAACTTTAATCCATGCATATATAACTCCATGAGTTTTGTCATCATCAAAAAGGGGGAGATTGTTGGCCCAGAGGCCTTCCTCTCTAGTTTTGATGATGATTAACTCATGTAGTTATGTTTACTAATAATCTTGTGATTTTAAGTTTCAGATCCTTTAGTAAGATATTAGTTGGTGATTAGCTTCAATAAGGAGTTTAGAAGGTTTTCATGGTGATTCCGGTGCCAAAGCTTAAAGATCATACCTTTGCACTCGGTGGATCACGTTTGGGATCGAGTCGACTTGAAGATTGAAGATCATCAAGAAGACTTAGGTATCCTAGTTTAGGTTTGTGTGTTTTAGATCCATGTGTAAAGCTTAGTATAGTTGATATGCTGAAGTGCACAATACACACACGTTTCATGTTTTGGTTTTTGGTTTTCATGAATAGTTGATCAAAACAAGTTTAAATGATTTTTATGTATATTAGATGTGTTCAATATACATACATGCTTCATATCTTTAACAAACTTATTTTGATATGTCTATTCATGAGTTTTAGGAAAAATCAGATTTCCTTATTGAAAAAAATCAAGTTTGATAAAAATACATGTTTTGGTTTTTGGTAAAAATGATAAAACACAAAATAGTTTCATATGCTTGATATTTGAGTTAAAATGTTTATCACAAGTTTATATATCAATGCAAAATGATAAAACTATTTTTGGGTATTTTTATAAGAGATAAAAGAATTTTTAGAAAGATTTTTAACATGTGTTTCTGTTCCAGAATTGTGGCTGACAGGCCAGGTCGGCCGACCGCACGGGTCGACCGTACCAAAGGCCGGTCGACCCTTGCGGTCGACCGACGTGCACAGGCTTGTGCACGTTTGGCAGACACAGGGAAGGTCGGCCGGGCGGCCGACCGAAACAGAGAGTCTGCTCTCTGTATCTGGGCGGTCGGCCGCGCGGTCGACCGAGTTGGCCCAACGGTCATTTTTCTGACCGTTGGCGGTCGGCCGGCCGGCCGACCGCTAGCCTGTCAGGCTGCCAGATCAGCCTAACGGCTAGTTTCTGTTTTGGCCTATATAAACCCCATTTCTTTGGGATTTTGGCCAAGATTTTTAGAGCTAAATTTTCCTGACTTCTTCAGTGTTTTAAACAAGTTTTGAAAAGAGTTTTAAGTGCCAAAAGATCAATCTTATTTGGTTTAAGTGTTTTGTTTATTTCAAAGAAATTAGGGTTTTGGGAATTAGTTTTTGATCTAAATTTCTATATCATTTTTGGTGTTTTCCCAAGAGAATTTCTTTGATCAAAACACTTAATTTTTTCACACTTGAGCTATCTTCTATCCTAATCTATTAGGATCTTTGTTTTGTGAAAAAGAGAAAAGAAAGAGAGATTGTTTGAGGTTGTTGTAGCCTCCAAGTTGTACACCCCTTACTTTTGTTGTATCCCTCTTTGGTAGAGGTTGATCGGGTGATAGGTTTGCTCCCTCTTTGGTAGAGGTTGAGGCTTGTGGTTTGCTCCCTCTATTGTGAGGTGGAGCTTGGTGGTTGTAACCCTCTTCGGTAGAGGTGTTGGTTGTTGTTTGGCTACGGGCCTACCCCTCAGTTGTGAGGCAGTGTTTGAGAGAGGAGTTCGGTACTCCTATTGTTGTAACAAATCCTCCTCGGTGGAGGTTCCCTCGGTGGGAGATAGTGGATTGGAAATCCTACACGGTGGTGTAGGCGGGGATGTAGAGCTAGGGGCTCGAACCTCGAAACATATCTTGTTGTTAGCGTTTGATCCATTGTCTCCTAACTATCTCTCTCTCTTTTATTTATGCAAAGCATCATTCATATCATCATATCATATTTGCTTGTGTTGCCTTGCATATATTCATATTGCTTATTCATCTTATATGCTTGGTTATTTGTGTGTGCCTCACTTGTACTTAACCACAAGAGCTTCATATAGCACCTCAACCCATATTTAGGGGAATCAAGAGGAGTTAGTTCAGAGCCCTTCACGGGGAATTCGGCTACACTTGTGTGTTGTATTAAGTGTGTTGCAAATTGTTTTTAAGCTTCCGCATTTAGCGCATTTAATGTTTATAGATTAGCACTTACACCTATTCACCCCCCCCTTTAGGTGTTTTTTCAGTTGGAACCTACAACTCGGTATACTATAAGAGGTCCTTCCAAAATGCATGACATGCATTATCAGGCAATTACCCTTGTTCTCCATGTTATGGTGTCTTTTATTAACAACCAACAATAGTTTATATATATAATGTAACAGTAACTGAGTATCTCCAACAGCTGGTGATGTCAATACTAGCTTATATCTGACAATTAACAACTGATATCTGATAACTGATAGCTAATAATTAACATCTGGTGTAGAAAACTGGAGATATAAAGTCACTAATCACAACTGGGTCAATTAAAAGATCAAGTCCAGTTTAAGTTGTATCAATACTAGGCCTAACCTAATCGATAGATCAAACAACTAACACATGAAATGATGCTGATAAATGCTAAACTCAATTACAGAATTAAAGTGGACGCTCACTGATATCTCATGAAGTGATACAGATAATCATACTGGTAAAATATGTCAGATGGTCATATGAAATGATACAAGTAAAACACAAAAACCTATTGACAATAGTAAATAAGAAAATAACACAAAAACAAACACTAACATGAAATAACGCGATTTTGAATCCGAATCGTCGTCTGGTCTTCACTGCGCGAACTGGTACAGATCTTTGTATCATTCCATGGGTCGGACTTCGAATCACCAGTGTATCAGATCCATAATGAACACCAATCTGAATCTCCTGTTACCGAGTTCGGATCGCGAACGAGTTCGTAATCGCTGTAACACGCAACCAAACACACAGAGAGGGAGGGGAATTAACATACACACATAATACGCTCACACATGTACCCATTTACGTATGCCACACGTGCATACACACAAATGTACACCCACATACATACATACATATGTATAAGTATACACATACATACACACTATATATATACATACTCACACAAACATACACATCCACGCATAGACACATTAACAGGCAATTACCCGACATGCATTATCAGGCAATTAACCCTATTCTCCATGTTATGGTATCTTTTATTAACAAGTAACATTAGTTTATAAATAGAATGCAACAATAACTGAATATCTTCAACAGCTAGTGATGTCAATACTAGCTGATATCTGACAACTGACAACTGATATCTGACAACTGATAACTGACAATTAATAACTGACATCTAATGTAGAAAGCTAGAGATATAAAATCACTAATCACAACTGGATCAAGTACAAGATCAAGTTTGGTCTAAGTTGTATCAATACTAGGCCTAAGCCAAACAATAGATCGAACAACTAACACATGAAATGATGTTGATAAACGCTCAAATCAATTACAGAATTAAAGTGGATGCTCACTGGTATCTCATGAAGTGATACATGTAATCATACTGGTAAATATATATCAGATGGTTACATGAAATGATACAAGTAAAACGCAAATACCAATTGACAACAGTAAATATAGAAATAACACAAAAGCAAGCACTCACATGAAATGACACGATTTCGAATCCGAATCGCCATCTGCTCTTCACTGCACGAACCGATACGGATCTCCGAATCATCCCATGCCTCGGTCTTCGAATCGTCGGTGTATCGGGTCCATAATGAACACCAATTCGAATCTCCTGTTACCGAGTTCGGATTGCACGAACGAGTTTGTAATCGCTGTAATACGCAATCAGACACACAGAGAGGGAGGGGAATTAACACATGCACATAACACGCTCACACATGTACCCATACACGCACGCCACACGTGCATATACACACACATGTGTACCTACATACATACATATATGCAAGTATACACATACATACACACTATATATGCACATACCCACACATACATACACATCCACGCATAGACACACACATGACATACATACATACAAACATGCATACCCATGCACAAAGAAAAACTAACACCCACATAATTATAATTCACACCCAATTAAACTCAACACACACATAATACATACTTAAACTTAAATATAAACACACACTCTACATTATAACAAACAAACAAAAACACAAGGGGAGAGAGGGGCTCACAGCAAAGGGGAGGCACGGCCATGGAGTCGCTCGCTGGCGAAGGCGGAGGCCGCAGAGGAGGAGGGTTTGCTTCGACAATGATTCTGAGGTGTTGTTCACGATCCGACGAAAGCGACAAATGAAATCGGCCATGAGGGGGAGGCAAGGGCTAAAAGTGAAGTTGTGCTTGGGCTTGGGGGGTCACGGCAGTGGGGCTGTGTGAGTCTGCTGTCGGGGGGCTCAGCCTAGCTCCGGGCTGTGCTGGAGGATGGCGGCAAGGGGCATGTGGCTCGATGGGGGCTGTTGTGGATGAGACGGGGGTTTTGCTGCTGAAGGGAAGGACAGCCAGGACCATGGTGGAGGAGGAAGATGGGAGAAGAGGGAGACTGCCAGGGCGTTGGTAGCGCAGCAGCCAAGGGGGTGTTGAGGGGGCGCTGCAAAGCCAGGGGGAGTGTAGTGCTATCATGGATGGCCAGGGCTCCGAGGTGTTGTTTGGCCTCCGATGAAGGCGACAAGGGAGGGGGTACGACGGCCTGATTGTGAAGGGTGAAGGCCCGGGTGCAGGCCACTGGCCAGCGGGTGACTGCGGCAAGGGGTGGAGGCAGGGGTGGAGATGGAGGAGGAGGAGAAGTCCAGCGGAGGATGCACGAGGCTGCCATGGTGAGGCTTCCATGTGCCTGGGGTGTGGCCAACCAAGGAGGAGGCCAAGGCATGGGTGATGAAGGAAAGTGCTCGGCCATGCTGGGGAGATGGGCGACCGTCATAGATGTGGCAGAAAGAGAGATGGAGGAGGAGAAGATTAGAGTTAATTAGGGTTAGGGTTAGGGAATAAGATGGATTATATAGGATGGGTTATTAGGTTTGATGGTATTGGGGTTGGGCTATTGGGTAAGGGATAAGGATAATAGGATAATAGGTATGGGTTAAGTTCTCAATGGGCTAATGGGATAGGAAATTAAGGAATTGAATAGGAATACTACTACTACTAATAATAATCCATAATCATTTCATGTAAGCAATAATTAAAAATAAACAATAATGATAATAAAAAATAATAATGATATTAATAGCAACAACAACCATATTAATACAGACATAATAATAAATAATAATAATAACAACAACAATATAAATAGTAGTAATTAACAATAACAACAACAATAACAATATTTATAATGATAACAATAACACTAATAATAATGAAAACAATATTAATAATATTAATAATAATAACTCTAATAATATTAATAATAAATAATAATAATCATAATGAAATAATAATAGTAACATCACCTACTGATAAATACAAACAACAATAATTATAGTAATAGTAATAATAATAATAAATAAAGTTAAATTAACATTTAATATTCAAAACAATTAGTATACTTAATATGATAATAACCATAAACTAAGTAAATTAATAATGGTAAATAAATAAAATAAAATTTATAGCAAAATAAATATTTAGAAAATTAAAATACAGTATTGCTAATTATGGATACTTCACATGCACTTCAAAAACTCGAGGGATATTCTTCTTCATGAAGTAAATATCACTAACTGCTTCCCAATTTTCTTTTGAAGTATCTAAAAATATAAAGTTAACACTGATTTCATCCTATTCCAAAGTCAAGTCATTACCAAATAGTTGTCTTGTTCCCATTCTTCAAACGCCTTTTTAGTAGATGTAGGTTTCACAGAAGTAACTATCTTCAATTTGCCTCTTACACCAAGAAAGACTCTCACAAATTTCTCACATAACAAAAAAAAATTTCCATTCAACTTCACAATGGTAATTTGAATACCGACGTGGTCTTTGATTTCTGTAATGCCCTGATCCCGCGGATACGGGAACGCTACAGCGACATATATACACAAGACTGAAATACCCTCACTTATATACGTTAAACCTTACTGCATGAAATAAACATGATATACACAATAATTCCAGCATAAATAAGTACAAGAATACTTGCAATAGGGGTTAGTGATCATAATAGATATGAAAACATGGATAAATAAGAAAACAAAATTAAATAACAAAGATACCTATGAATCAGAAAAGGTGGTGGTCTTAAGATAATGTCTCAGGAAATATCAGGTGCTACGAAATCTCTGAGCTCCAACCTGGGAACGCACACCCAGGGTCGTCAGAAAGTGACCTAGTGAGTGATAAAATAAAGAGAGCAGTAATATATATACTATAGTAATAAATTCACGATAATAATATATAATACATGTTTAAATGTTGATGATACAATATATTAAAAATAATAATCGGGAGAAATATATAAGTATCATATTTTAATATCATTAATATCTAGCATGCTATAACAATGTCATTACCTCAATAGTATCCAATTTTATATTATTACTATCAGTTTTAATATTCGGGTTGTGCTACCAAAAATAATAGGTAAGTCACTTTGGGGGATTATGTTACTATAGTCAATAGTGTTATACCATTTATATATTATTTTTAATATGCGTAATATGATATAGTATTAAGTGTTTCTAATTACATCAGTGTGTATAAGTAACATGTAGCTATTTTAATTACTTTTGTTTAATCTAATAATAACAGTAGCATAATGGCGTCGTGATGTATATGAACGTGTGGATATGAAGCATGATGGATAACCATACTACAACGTTATGATTATACAATAACGGTGTCTAAAGGATATACATGAAACATAATACATGAAATGCAGAGTATACGCGCATATGAATAGTGTGTCATCACATGAAGTGTAACAATTATCAGGAAATGTAACAAGTTGTACAAGTGACGTGATAGTGAATAAAATATCAGGAATAGTAACAAGTACAACTGAATAGTAATATATATGTATCAGACAAATCATGTTATTTATACAATAATAACAATCGGTACCGCATGGTAGTTTAATCAATCTCTTTCAATATCCCATACCACTGGCAGTTTACATCAGAGACCGTACTCTGGCCAAACCCATTCGAACATAGCATATGGGTATCATGATCCGAACGAGAGAGTGACCAAATAACAAGTGTTCCTGTCATCATCATTGTTTATGCTATTTTATTAAGTTAATTGGAAACTCAATGGTTAAGGAGCTCAAATCAGGTGGGTGTATCCTATGTATACTCGGGATCACGGTCTTATCAAGACTCCCTGACTGCTGAGACCAGGGCCAGCACGCTAGAACAAAACAAGCAACGAGAAACGGAAAGGTAGCCAGCATTACTATGTCACCTGCTGTAACGCCCTAATCTAGCGGGTACGAAGCTGTTACTGTGACGTAAATACGTAGGTCAAAAATATCCTCACATATATACTCTAAGCATCAGTACATGCAAGAATCAGAGCTAAAAAATACTTAGTACATTATATATTCCAACATATGAATACAATTACAAGGTTATCATAGGATGTGACACAATATTACAAGAATATTACATCACCGATATCGCGTAATTACGAGAATACAAAGAGATATACAATAATGAATGGTACAAAAGGTGCTCATGAGTCACAAAGAGAAAACTCGAGAGCCGAGCAGGGGGCCTGAAAGGATAGGGCCTCAGACGGTCTGTCGATGATCCACGCTTCAGCTGCGCATCTCTGATCAGCAACCGGGAGAATTCACAAGCTTCAAGCTCCGGGATCTGGATATGAGGATTCATGGGAGTCAGAAACTCCCCAATAAGTGGTGTGGTAAATGCTAAGTGGCGTGCATAGATAAGCACATGTGTATCGATAAATTCGAGTCAAAAAGCATGTACTGAAAACTGTGTCGTGAGCATAGGCATACAGAAACAAGCAGAGAGATAGCATGCGATATCAAGCAGGGAACATGCATGGTATAATATGATAAGAGCAGGAGACTGGTCGAATAGAATACAAGTGGTAAGACAGAATGTAAACATATATAATAATAATAATCATCAGAAGACCCAAAGTAAAACCCGATAAAAATAAACACGACAAAACCAGTGGTACAACCAAATTTACGGCTTCATGAGATAAGTACGTCGAAGGAATAATCAGACAAAGAAACTCTCATTTATATACCATATATCTCATGTCATCGTAAAGAAGTTATACGACCCAAATTGCAAAACATGCAACGAATTATTAGTTGGCATTATTATTACTCATCCTACCCAGATGTCTAGGTATGTGACTAGCGTCTCAGCACACATATATCCACATCTGAGTAAATCAAGGTTGTTATTGGAAACCAATAGAGGTATCAACGAATAATGTTTACAGTGGGTCCTATGCATACCCGGGACCACGGCCCAAGATATTCCGTTGCTGGTGTATGAAACCTACCGCCAGGCGTACAAAAGGGTCTTATAGGATGCCATTTTCAAGATGGCATCAAGAAGGAGGAAGCCAGCGCTCCCTCGGACGCCTGGAGGCCCTTAGGTCGAACCGAAAGTTTTAATTGCACAACATATCTAATACCACTGTAAACACGAATATATATTGATATTCATAAGTTTCCCCCGTCTTGATATAAGTTGACCCATTTTATAGCTTATTAGATAATTATTTGATTACGGGAATGAGTAGGAACAAGTCAAGAGTATCATAAATACAGGTGCATGGTTTGTACTGGAATATATCAGGATGTAATCAAGATGCCAAGTCATCATTTCCGTTATCATGATAATTATAAGAGTCAGGTATATCACGCCGGATGTCAGGTAATAGCATGACACGAGGGTGATATCAGGCAGGTGACAAGAGACAATATGGTAAATGTTAACACAACAAGTATAAGCATGTCAAGTGATGCAGAAAAACAGTACCGATATAAGAGATCGGTACGAATACCAAAAAATCATGTAGTCTCAAGAAAATGGTGTAAATAAGATTTCAAACTCTTCACAATCATTAATAGAAGAATTAATAAACTGGCAGGCAGGTAATTAGTAAGAAAGCTAACATCCAAGCGGAACTAAGCAAGCTAGAGGTATGGACAGCAAACAGTGTTTATTCACTAAAGCGCTTGACGGAGCACTGGAATGACTTGGCTTAGAAGGCCAGTCTAAAATCCGGTAGTGTTTCGTTTAGACAAATATAGTGATAAAGCGTTGAGCTTTAAGCATGCCTGCCAGGCGGAGCATGAAAGAGCTGACGGTCTAAGCGCACTCCTCTTTCGAGGAAGTAGGCGAGAACCTGGAGGCTAAAATATGCTCGGGATTTAAGTGCACTCTCGATAGCTACCACGAAACCCATAAGGGTGCAGGCCTAAAACCAACTGGGTAGCTAACCCGGAAGTGGGCAGAAACCTAGAGTCAGTATAAGGATACCTGTATGAGATATTGTACCACACGAGTATACATATAAACGTGAGAATATTTAGGCTACCATAGAGTGGTGAAGCCCAAAGGCTGAGTGTAGAGAGCCCGGAAGCTAAACGACCACGAAGGGTCAGCCACGCATGGTATAAAGCAGTAAAAGAGCATAATTCAGGCATAGTATATGTACAGAAATAAACTATCTTAGTACAAACAATCGTCACAGGCATATACGTGTACAATATTGGGCACTCGGCCACATACAAATATAAGGGCCCAACCCAATACAAAATATGAATACAATTTCAAATACAGAATAAAATACATAGTCGACCCAACGAAGCGGGAAAACCCAAAACTAGGTGAGGACACTCGCCTAAATCTCTGAAAACGTCGTGAAATTCGGAACTCCAAAAACTTGCGCACGCGTCATAATATATTAAAAAATATAAAAATATATATTTTAGAGAGAGAACAGGTGAGAGAGCAGGAGAGAGAAACAAATCTAGAGAGAGAATATGAGAGAGAGAGAGATGAAGGAAGAGAGAGACAGTAAGGAGAGGGAGAGACATGAGAGAGAGAGAGATACATGTGTGTGTGTGTGAGAGAGAGAGAGAGAGAGAGAGAACAGGGAAGGGGCAGCAACCCCCTCCAGCTAGCTCACGGCCAGGGCCTTTGGCCCTGGCCTAGCCAGGCCCTGGCCGCGGCCACGCAGCCAGGGGCACCAGGCCTGCGACGCTGTCGGCCTAGAGGGGCGGCGCCGGTCAATGAAGGTTAGGGGGTTGGAGCTGGAGTGGAGAAGGTGGTGGTGGTTGTTGATTGGTGGTTAATTGAAGAAGAAGATGGTGGTGGAGATAAAATTGGAGAGGAAAGGGGAGAATTTGGAGAAGTGGTTGGAGTTCGGGGCCGCTGCTGGCCATGTGCATCACCGGCGTGGTGGTCAGGGAAGTGGGAGCCGCCGGTGGAGAGAGAGGAAGAGGGATGAGAAATTAACGAGAGAGAGAGAGAGAGAGAGGAGGTGAAGGGGAGTGAGATTTTGGAAAGATTTTGAAAGATAAGGTGAGAGGGAGGAGAAATTTGAGAGGGAGATGGAGAGGAGGAGGCGTTGCATCGATGCCGTAGGAATAAGAAAAAGAAAATAAGAAAAGAGAAAAAGAAAATGAAAAAAGGGGAAGGAAATATAAAAGGAAAAAAGGAAGATATTTTGAAATGTTTTGTGGTGGGGAATTTTGGGAAATAAAAGAAAAGAAAAAATAAAAATTAGGGGAAAAGGGAGTAGATGAGAAAAATGGGGAAGGAAGGAAAAAGAAAGAAAAGAAAAATATATAGATAAAACTCCGGATCTGAAAA
This sequence comes from Agave tequilana, assembly GCA_038442645.1. Lineage (NCBI taxonomy): Eukaryota > Viridiplantae > Streptophyta > Magnoliopsida > Asparagales > Asparagaceae > Agave > Agave tequilana. The sequence continues at coordinate 21,743 of JAVJIF010013958.1, read as the reverse complement.
AATCCCAAAAACACCGAAAATGCTGAAAAAGTGGACTAATCCGGAAAGGTCTCAAAAAATTCTCAAAAATAGTAAATATTATTTTAAGATACATGGTTAAATTAGATTCAAGAAACTCAATCTTATTTTCAAAATAAAAATTCTGAAATCAACCGTCGATACTAGTCTACACTGGTTCGGTCGGATTTTGATAAATTCTGAAAAATCCCCAAAAACTTTCAAAGATGAAAAACATTATCCTAAGAAATAATATGAAATTAGTTTATAGAAATTTAATCTGATTTTTAAAATAAAAATTCTGGAATCTTCCGGAGATATCGATAGACACCAAATCTCGTCAAACTTCGATAAATTCAGAGAAATCTAAAAAAATATATTAAGATAAAAAATGTGATTCTAAAAGACAATGTGAAAGAGGAATTTAGAAACTCAACTGCGTTTATAAATTAAAAATTATAGAATCGGCCGGTGATATAGTCAACATCGATTTTGAAGATTTTACAAAGTAATTCGAAAAAATTTCAGAAAATCATAAAATCTAGAATATTGAAAATGATGTTTGAAACTGAAATCGGTCAAACCTGACTACTAAAAAGACTATATCGAACAATATACTAGGATCAGGTCCCTGGTTCAGACTAGGGCTGACTCTGAGTCCACGAATCCAGATTTTGCTTCCAGATTCAAAGCAAAACGATCATATAGATAATTATAACAAAATATAAATACATAAAGTAAATCAAAAAATATGATCAAAAAATTAGAATACACATCTAAGTACGTATTCTAGGAGCGGGGTGTTACACCTACAGTGAGACTAATAATTGATCCAGACATCCACCCGACAAGACCTAGTCAACCGTCAAGCCTCCCCCAACCCGTGTTATATTTATTATTTTTAATCTACAAAATATACCAAGAACAAGAATAGTGCATAGTATATGTAACACGATAATAGAACATGAGCTCTGTTGATAGCATGAAACAAGATAACGAAAAAAGGGAAATAGAAAATATGAAATTCTAGAGGTGGTCCTCGTGGCTTATATCTACATGGCACTTAGTTTCACACATCGCATATCAACAACACTCATATCCAGTAACATGATTATCACTATCAGTAACGAAAAACAGTCATGTAACGTGAATACAAGAATATCCATGTAGCAATAATCAATGTAATATGAACAATGATCCATGCAATAAGAATATAGAAACAATCAACGCATGTATACTGGTGGATCCTTGTAACAGTGGGACACGAATGAGAAATAATAGTGTCCTATGTATAATATCTGTGCAACAGTGATACAGTAGGTGAAATAATAGTGTTCAGTGTAACAAATATTTACATAAAATACTATGTCTAGTGTACTAGAATGTTCGTATAATGATGATAGGGGTACATGTAGTAAAGGTGTCCATAATCGTGACAACACGCTCGTACAGTGTCCAATATATTGGTGGTTTGGTAACAGTGACAGTGTCAAGGGGATATGTGTAACATGAACATGTGTCTAAATATTTAGATATCATTAGTTATTGTAACGATTTCATTAATAAAGAAATTATCTTCAAGTCATCTTTTCAAACTCTTCACAACTTTTTTAATAATTATTAATTTATGATAATCTAATAATCACTAAACTAATAGTTTATCAATAATCCAATAATCGTTTATTATAAATATATAACTAACTCATCTGTATTTTATATTAAATCAATAGTCACAATTAAATATTCTCATATTAAATATGTTAAGAAAGTAATCACATATATTTTACTTATCATTGTTTACTATTTATATGACTTATAAATCTATAATTCCAATTTTTACCGATAATCACAATTTACAACCAATTCATTTAATTAAACATGAACAAATACAATTTATAAAAGAAAAACATTCACATAGCTATTACAAAGATGTAGCTCGTCTTTTGATGATCGCAACGACTCGAGAATCGTCCAAATCGGATACTGGATGCTCCAAATATCACCCTAACACTAAAATTAATAGAAATGGGTTAGATTTGTAATTAATAAAATTTATATTGAAACAAATTTTGCTTAACAGGGTTTTTGTGTAAAATTTACCTTTATTAATCGATTGGGTTTGGTTGCTATTGGGTCGGGTTCAGTTCCAATAACTCGAACCCACATGACTTAAGTAAATGGGAAAAAAGGATTAATGGGCTAATGGGTTGGGTTTATACATTATTGGGTTTGGGTGAGGGTCCTATATAGGGGAGAGAGAGAGATAGAGAGAACGAGAGAAGGAGAAAGACATCAGTCCTAGCGACCGGCCAGGCTTGCGGCGGCCGCGCCTGGCCGGCGATGGCCCCCTGGACACGAAGAGGATAGGGAAAAGGGTAAAAAGAGAGAGGAAAGAGAAGAAAGGGAGGGAAAAGAAAAGAGAGACATATGAAAGATAGAGTGAGGCAAAGGAAAGGAAAAGAGAGAGGGGAGTGGGCAGTTGGGCATGACCGCTCGACAGCGGCGACGGCTGGGCAACACCGACGGATGAGTCAGGTTCGGCGGTTGGGTGAGAGTGAAAGGAGTGAGAGTGTTGTAGAGAGAGAAAGAGTGAGAGAGTCAGGGAGAGGTGAGGGGAAAAGAGAGAGGGAGAGTTTATAAGGAAAGAGAGGTGGTGGGATAAGAGGCAGTGGTGAAATGTGTAGAAGAAGAGAGAAGAAAAGAAAAAGAAAGGGAAAAGTTATATTTTATTATTATTTTATTGAGACAAAATTTGATTAATTCCGAACGGGTCCCAAAAATGCTAAAAAATAGAGAATATTACGCTGAGGAGTAATCTAAAATTGGATTCAAGAAATCTTATTTGGTTAAAAATTAAAAATCCTAGAAGATATCGTTGATATTGGACGACATCAATTCGGCCGAACTTTTGATAAATTCAGGAAAATATCCAAAAATATCAAAAAGTAGAAAATATGATTTTGAAAATAATATGGAAGCAATTTCAGAAATTCAACTCCATTTTTGAATTAAAAATCATAGAGCCGATTATCGGTATCGGTCGACACCGAATTCAGAAATTTTTCAAAATTATTCAGAAAAATTTCAAAATATTTTGAAAAATATAAAATATTGAAAAATAATATCTGAAACTGAAATCGGCTCAATCTGACTACCAAAAAGATCAAATCAATTTTGCACGTCGTATCGAGTACTGATACTGTGACACATATATCTAGAGTCAGGGGTTACAATTTCTTTGATATCAACCGTAAGAACAAAAAGAATGGGAACGAGATGTTTATTATAGTAAAATTAAACTTTTTGCTGCAGAAGAAGATTAAATAGCTCTCTCTGGATTTTTTTTACTATTCACGATGAACATTACTTTTTTTATTTTGAGGTGAAGGCAAGAAAAGTTAGGGTTAGGATTTTTTTAATAAGAAGAGGCTATGGTTAAAATTTTTGTTCTGATACCATGTTGAGGTGAAGAAGATGAAGAGAAGACCATATACCCTCAATTAGGCTATGGTTGTTTATTTATAGAGAAAAAATATATGTTCTAATAGGATTAGAAGAATACACAATGTTCTACTTGAAGTAGGAGAATTTAAAATAAAGAAAAAAATTCTATTCTACTATAATAAAGAATCTTATTTTTACTCTAATACAAATAGAAGAAACAAGAGTAATAACCTATTTTTTGAGAATATAGGATGGAGCAGAAGCTCCTGCCATAAAATATATGCATATATAAAAGAGCTATAAGGTTCAATGCAGGCATAACAACTAGCACTTGAAGAACTCTCAGAATACAACCAGCTTCAAACTAAACCAACACCAAACACCCTGTGTAGAACTAAACAGAACTAAACATACAAATGGAACAACTAAAATAAAACAGATAAGCCACCTAACAAGTAGATGCAGAGAGGGGAGGAAAAACAGGAGAGTGTTTTTTAAACTCTATAATAGGACTTCGGTCGACCGAGTGGTCGACCGACATGCACAAGTCTTAGATCGGTCGACCGCTCGGTCGACTGAAATTGATAGAGAGGAGAAAAACCAGTTGGTCAGTCGACCAGCCGGTCGCCTGATACTTCCAGTAAGTTCTGCAATATTGCAGGACTTTGCGCGGTCGACCGGGTGGTTGACCTCACACTTAGGTCGGTCGACTGATCAACCGACTGACAGTCGGGTCAGAACTGATTCTGGACCTGACCTGGAGCTGTTTTGGGGTTTCTTCTCCTCCCTATAAATAGAGAATGTAACCCATTTTAATGGTTAAGGGATTGATTTCTGATGAGAGCTCTTGAGAGAACCAATTGTAATCATCTTGTATCTTGTGTAAATGATTAATAGATCTCTGTTCTGCCCCGGAGATGTAGGCATCTTGCCGAACCTCATAAATCTTGGTCTCCCTCTCTTTGTGTGTGTGCGCGCGCGCGCGTGCTTGTGCTCTAGGGTTTATGTTCTCGGCATGCTCCAGCCCCAATAAGTGGTATCAGAGCTCTAAGCAACGCTTGGGCTATGTTTGGTGGATCAGATGTTTGGTGAATAAGATCGTTGATTGGAAGCTTGGATTTTCTGAATCTAAAGCTTTTGTTGGATAAAAATCAAATTTTTATTGGATAAAAATTGGATTTTTATCGGATTGGATCTTCTCTACAATCGTTTGGTGGAGTGGATCTTTGATTTGAAGCCTGGATCTTGGAGATTGGAAGCTACGGTTGGATAAAAATCAGATTTTTATCTTATTGGATCTCGTCTTCAATCTTGGTAGAGAGATCAATTGGAAACTCATCTTTGGGTTTCAATTAGAGGTAAAAATATATACTTTAACATTTGTAGTTCCATTCTATAGATGTTCTATTTGTGTGGTTGAGAATATTAGGGGAATGGCCGGAGAAACATCCAATAAGAGTGATTCTTTTATAGTAAAGAGCATTCAGAATGTTCATCACACGAAGATAAATGTGGTGAAGTTTGATGGCACAAATAATTTTGAATTGTGAAGATGCGAGGTAATGGATGCGCTAAATGCACAGAATTGGAGGATACTCTTGAGCTTCAAGAAAAATCAAAAGAAGTAGATGAGAAGGTTTGAAAAAAATAAATAGGATGGCGTCTGGCGTCATTAGGTCTTGCTTAACACATGATCTAAAGTATGATGTGATGAATAAGACTTCTGTTAAGTCGATTTAGAAAATTCTAGCTAGCAAGTACTTGACGAAGAGTATCGAGAACCGCTTGCATTTGAAGAGGATACTTTATTATTTCCAGTTGAAGGGTGAAATCTGTTGGCCCAAAAGCCCATCACTCTAGTTTTAATGATGATTAACTAATATAGTTATAGTACTAATGATCTTGTGTTTAATAAGTTTCAGATATTTGTCAAGATCTTAGTCGGTGTTTAGCTTCAACACAAGATTTGAAGTCAAGTTTTAAAGCTAGCACGTGTTGATTCAAGAGCCCACGCTTCAAGATTGCATCAAGTACTCAAAGAGGAGTCTAGCTCATGGATCAAGTTTGGATCAAGTCAAGATGGAGAAGAAGATTTTCAAGAGAAGATTTTTAAGAAGACTTGAGTCCATGTTTGTAATTTTAAGATTTTTATTTTTAGATAAAATGTAAATGATAGATTAGTTGTAAATTGCTCAAGCTGATAAGACACACACGCAAAATTTATATAGTGTTTTCATAAGAAATAGTTTTAGTTTCAGTTTTGATTTTGAGCTTCAAAGTATACATTTTTATGTTTCAAGAATAGATTTTATCAAAACGAGTTTACATGGTTTATATGTGTATTGGATTTCATCCATACACTTTGTTACTTCATATTGTTTAGAAACTTATTTTGATGAGTTTATATCATGTGTATTAAGTTTTATATTTATCAAAACTTATTTTGTGCTTATTGTCAAAAACAAGTATATTTCATCTATTATGTTTATTGGATCATTTTCATACACATTATACTTCAAAAGTGATTAAATATCTTGTTTTTTGATTTGTACAAATTTTGAAAAAATCGTTTTTCATTTAAAAGTTTGTTTTTGAAAAATACGGTTTTGGTTTAAGCTTTAATTTTTATACCTCAAAAATAGTTCAAATTGTTTGTAATATATGTTGATTTTGATCACATATTTGTACTTCAAAGTATTTCAATGAACCTATTTTTGTGGAATTTATGGGATTTAAATAAAATTTTATGTGTTTTCAAAATTAGAATTTAAACCTTTAAAATTTGGGTTTGGGCTGTTGCCGGCTGACCGATCTGTCGACGGACATGCACTGAAACGTGCACGTGCACAATACCCTTCGATCAACCGACCGACTGGTCGACTGTAGTTAGGCTCGGTCGACCGACTGGCTTCACCCAACTCTCGATTGGGTGCTGGTCGTCCGACAAAGAGGTTTCCTTTCTGTGGCTTGGGGACGCTCGACCGGGCGCTCGACCGGTAACCCAAGGTCATTTTTATGACCGTTGGCCGGTCAACCGATAGGTCAATCTAGGCCATAACAGCTACTTTTTGACAGCCTATATATTTGGGTCCTTTGGCCAGTTTTGAGTAAGATTTTGAGAAGTGTTTTAGAGCTAATTTTTTCTATCTTCCACGGAAGTTTTTCAACAAGTTTTGGGCTAAACTTTCATATCAAAAAGAGAGTTTTTCAAGAGTGCTAATCTTGAGTTTTCAAAAGAGTTCTCTTGAGTTTTTCCACCACAAATCTATTTTATTTTCTCACACAAGCTTGAGCCTTCTATTGCTATACCCATCCTCTAGGGATTATTTGTTATGAGAGTGTTTTGTTTGTGATCAAGTGAAGTGAACACAACGTGTTCTAGAAGTTGTAGAGGTTGCAGCCTCGACAAGCTTGCAGGTTCGCGTGTGTTGTTCTTACAGGAATAAGTGAGGGACTTGCGGGTCCATGAGTTCTTGAGGGAGCTCGTTGTAGGTGTCGCGGCACCGAATGATCTCACGGAATCGATTCTAGTGGAAATCCTTCATTGCGGTGAAGGTGGGGACGTAGAGCAAGTGACTTGAACCTCGAAACAATTCTCCTATGTTTTGATTGCTCATCTTTCTCTCAACTCACTTGTGTTTTATGTCTTTCATATTATTATATTGTTTACATCTCTATATGCTTGATATAACTTGTGCTTAATGGTTTTATGTTTAGGATTGTTTAATATCTTACATGCTTGTTATTCCTTACCTATTCATTACATGCTTGATATTGTATTTGTGCTCATACTAGTATTTAATCGAGAAAGCCATAGTGGCACCTCAACTCTTAGTTTAGAGAAATCTTAAGGAGAAAGTCCAGAACCTTTCACCGGGAATTCAGCTTGACTCTTTGGTTATACGTTGTGTGTTAGCGTAATAGTTTTTAGTTTGCATAATAGTTTTTAATTCCGCATTGTTTGACATTAGATTAGCAAGTCACCTATTCACCCCCTCTAGGTGACCTACAAAATCTCTATTAGTGATCACATCAACAACTACATGAAGCTTCTCGCGGATTTGACAAACATGGATGTAGTAATCGATAATAAAGACAAGGTGTTGATATTGTTGAGTTCCCTCCCTGATGAGGGATACGAGACCTTTGTACTTATATTGATTAATGGGAGGACATATCTTAGCTACAGTGAGGTGACCACTGCTCTTATGAACCTTGAATTTAGAAGGAAGGATAAGGAGTGTTCTACCAGTGACACATCAGTAGAGGTATTGGCCGCGAGAGGAAGTCGCCCAAACCGAAAAAGAGGAAATCAATAGAAATCCAATTGGAAGCGCATGGTTGGTAATTGCAAATTAGAAAAAGATCAATGTGCCTTCTGTAAAGAGAAAGGACATTGGAAAAGTGATTGTCCAAAACTCAATAAGTCGCAGAAGGAGTCACTATCACAGGCCAATGTTGTGAAGTCGGATGGTAATGATTCTGACTCTTCTTACTTTTCACTTTCTAATACACCATCAGGTTGTCATTCAGATGCGTCTGAGTGGGTATTGGATATGGGCTCTACCTACCACATTTGTCCTAAAAGGGAGTCATTTTCTAACTTTGAGGAGGTAGATGGCGGTTTGATGTCCTGGGAGACGATCACACATGCCGGTTGGTTGGTAGGGTACAGTTCATATTACAATGTATGATGAGACATTGAGAGAGTTAAAGAAGGTGAGATATATTCCTAGTATGATGAAGAATATAATCTCAGTTGGAGCATTGGAAGCGAAGGTCCTCAGAGGGACTTTTGGAGAAGGCGTTCTCAAGATGTCTAACGGCTCATTGGTTGTTCTGAAGGGCATTAGATGCAATAACGTATACTACTTGATGGGTAGTGCAGTTAATGGATTGGTGTCTTCATGACAGTTGGATGGCGATTCCACCAGATCATGACACAGTGGGCTCGAACAAGTTGGCTTGAAGTCAGATCAAGCATTGGGAGATGCATCGACCTGCCATTTGGAAGCACGTGACAGTAGTGTTCTGGACAAGAAGAAGGTGAAATTTGGCACCAATCCTCACCATTTGCATGATCTTCTTGAGTTGGTTCACGTGGATGTTTGGGGTCCTACCGAGAATGCATTACTTGGAGGTCATCGGTACTTTGTCTAAATTGTAGATGACTATTGTAGGCATTATTGGGTATACCCTATGAGATAAAGAGTTGAAGCCCTAGAGTTGCTAGTGAAGTGGAAGGAACTGACGAAAAATCAGACAGGTAGGAAGATAAAGGTGCTCCAGTATGATCATATTGAGGAGTACAAAGATTCTTTCCTACATTTTGGCAGAACAATGGTATTGAAACCTACTTCACAGATGGAAAAGATGATGTAGCTAGAGTGGTGAATCGTGTATTACTAGAGAAGGTTCGGTATTTGTTGTCTAATGTATCATTGGATAAATCATTTTGGGCTAAGGCGATTGAGTATACTAATCATCTCATGAATAGATTACCGACGACTGTGATAGAAGGCAAGACTCCTTTGGAGATTTGGTCAGGTGGAGTTGCTCGTGACCATGATTCACTTAGAGTATTTAGTTATCTGGAGACAGCTAGAGGAGACAATGAAGACCAAGTCAGAAGTATCGCAGCGGGTGGAGGTTGATGCTACTCCACATTGTCCAGTTGGTTCAGTATCGTCTGGGATTCCATCGGTCATGATACCGGGTGGAGATCGAGTAGCCAATATGAATATTGAGCATGTTGAAAAAGATGGTTCAAATGCAGCTAGAGGAACACAAAAGGAATCCACGAAGGTGGGTTTAAAGAAGCATGTATCTCATGTTGATGAGGTTCATATGACTCGGCTAGTTGGGTTCGTTGCTGCAAAGAAGAGAGTTGGTTGAGCTCGGTGGAGCTCATTTGAATAAACTACAAGAGGCTTAATCTCCTGGGTAGAGGGTATGTAGGCAGCCGTGATGGCACAGCCATTTGGTGGCGCAGGCCATATGAAGCTATTTGGGTTCTCGAAAATTGGCAGCGAAAGCTAATTTGGACTTTACGTAGAGGTAAAGAGCTGGACTTCAAGTAGAGGTGAAGTGTTGTGCTCGATGAACATTTAATTTTCTGGCGAGAAGATAGTTGAGCTTGAATAAAGGGGCATGCATCCAGTTTGTAGAGCCGAAGTTGATATTTGGTGTGCTCTACTCAGATTTGGTTGGACCATCTTGAAGATACACTTGGATTGGTGTTCAGTTAGTTATTGAGTCATTATCGGCTCATGTTAGGTTCTTCTTGAGGTCATTTGGAATAGTGTACCATTCAGATGCTGAGTTGAAAGCAAATATAGTGTTGATTCTCTTCGGTGGAGTGTTGGGAATGCATGAATCGTGCATTCCGTTTAGATGACTGAGCTAAAATTTGAAATCTTTACAATTGATATTGCAGTTTGGAGAGAGTTACCTGAGGGGATGACAAACTCAATTTGGATCCTGTATGATTATTTGAAATCAATTGTAAGTGTACTGGCGATTTATTTTGGAGCCGGTTGGTCCGTTCGGCCCAGTTGAGATTGTGTGTCAATTTCACCGAGATCGTGTGTTGATTTCGCCCGGAGCGCTCAAGCCGAGAGCGTGTGTCGATTTCGCTAAGATCATGCGTCGATTTCACTAGGAGTTCATTAGAGTTTGGCTCAGATTTGAAAAATCTTCACCAAAGTGGAGAATGTAGAGAGAGGGGGCAAAAATAAGAAAGAGAGTTTTTTAAAGTTTATGACAGGACTTCGGTCAACCGGGCTGTCGACCGACATGCACAAGGCTTAGATCGGTCGACCACTCGGTTGACCGAAATTGATAGAGATGAGAGAAACCGGTTGGCCGGTTGACTAACATTTTCAGTAAGTCCTATAATATTGCAGGACTTTGCGTGGTTGACCGGGCGGTCGATCGACAGTCGGGTCAGAATTAATTATGGAACTGACCTGGAGCTGTTTTGGGGTTCTTCTCCTCCCTATAATAGAGGATGTAACCCATTTTTAGGGTTAAGGGGTTGATTTCTGGTGAGAGTTCTTGAGAGACCAATTGTAATCCTATTGTATCTTGTGTAAATCATCAATAAATCTCTCTTCTGTCCTGGGAACGTAGGCATCTTGCTGAACCTCATAAATCTTGATCTTTCTCTCTTTTAGTGTGTGTATTTATGATCTAGGATTTGTATTCTTGGCATGCTCCAGGCCAACAGTAGAACCACCACAGTATCACACTGCCAAGTGTTGAGCACAAATTTCATGCACTTTTATTTATCATATGGATCTTTCTCATATGTACCCCCAAATCTTTTGTATTTTTAAATTTACCCCCAAATCTTCAAAATATCTTTATTACCCCTCAAATCTTTAAAAATATCAGAATTACCCCCACCACCAGTTCAAAGAATAAAAAAGATATATTCTTCAATTTTTTGTTATAAAAATGTGAAATTTCAAAAATGCCCCCACAACAGTCTGCAGCCAACCTTCTCTCCTACACACACACACACACACACACACACACTTATCTGCATCTCCTCCGCCTCCGCCTCTACCCCCCGCTACAATCGCATCCACCTCAACCATCGGCGACCCCCTCCGCCGCCACCTCCTCCTCCATCTCCACCGTCACATACTGCATGTTGACATTTTGAACGGTAATCATTATGAATGCTAATAGTGTTGGCAGGTTCATGTATCAAGCAACAAATATATTCAAATCTTTTGTGTAGTAGTCTCACCAGTGTAAGATTTAACACAAATAATAGAGAGAGATTAGGCGTATGGGAGTAATTTTGCTCAGCTACTGTTAGAAAACTAACAACAGATGACGTTGGGGGTAATTTTTAAAGTTTTTAAAGATTTTAAGGGTATTAAAGATATTATGAAGATTTGGAGGGTAGATTTGATAATATGGAAGATTAGAGTGGTATATATGAGAAAGAACCTTATCATATTTATCAACTTTGTATCTAAAATAATGTTACTTGAGTGTTTTTAGTTAATTTTGCAAAAGACAGGTCAAAATGCAATATTTCAAAAGAGTACATGATTAATGCAATAAAGAAATCAAGCTTGTGAACTCAGAGTCATAATCAAGTCACATGAAAGCCCACTCTAAGGAGGAAAACTCAACCATGAATACATAAAGTTATATCTCTCTAGTCCAGATTTGAAATAGAGAATGTCTTCAATCAATTCACATCTTATTTGAAACGAGTTTGAAATATTGTTTTGATCTTATCAAATAGTTGCAAGTACAAGATATACAATTAAGATTCTAACAATCAAGCAGCTATACTTACAAAATTTATAATTAATATCCTAACAATCAAGCAGTTATAAATTCATGATATACTGTTAAGATTCTAACAAGCAAGTTGTTGTAATTATAGAAAATATAGTTGAGATCTTAACAAACAACTATAACAAACCCTGACTAGGAGATGGATGCTTGAGCTAATAGTATCACTTGTATCATCTAAAAGCCCTAGTGAAAGCTTGTTGCTACAACTAAAAGGCTTGGAGATCATTTGAGTTAAGTATTAATAAAGTTTCTTTTATGATATTTTTTTTCTTCTTCATTCTATTTTATTTTTCTAACATCATATGTAACCAACTCTGACATCTAGGGTAGGATGAAACTAACTTAAAGAATGCTTAAGTAGCTAGTGGCTCATTTCTCAAGTTGTGCTCATCGTTATGATTTTGTTACGTTAAACATCTAAATAATTATTAGATCATCCAAGATCTTTGATAAATTAAAAGTGAGTAGTATCACTCAAGTCTATATTTAGAGAAAATGATTTAGAGCTGTCGCAATTGTTGTTTAGTTTAATTTAATTCTTTTTAAAAATAGTATCTTACTTGCCTACACAGCTCATGAATTGATAGCTTATATGATGATCGCATATAATTTATACTTTTTGTAACTAAGTAGTAAGTAAAGATCTTAATGCTTGCATATCTTATCTTTCGACTTGTTAACGCTTAGTTGTGATATAAATCATGATATTTTGAGAGAGAGTGAACTACCTACTTAATTTTTTTTCATGCTTAGTGAATTCTTATCCCTAAATTGTTTTTTTATTAATTTTTTCTTAAAAGAAGTGATATCAACCATCTTTCAACTTTATTTTTTAATTCGCCTGAATAATTTTAAGTCACATAAAAAATATCTGTTCCTTGTGAATCGACCCATATTTACCCGTATCTCCACCGTATGTGTGCACTTGCTATTTAATTTAAGATTTTAGGAACACAAGTTTTCAGATGTAGCATTAGAATTGCCAAATCCCAACATCAAGTCCACAACCACTACTAGACATAATAGCACTACTTAGGGGTTGTTTGTTTCGCCGTAAAAGGCGTAAAAGTCCGTAATTCGTAAATGACTTACAACCCAATTACAACTACGACGTTTGTTTGGACCGTAATTCGTAAAAGACTTACACAGCTCAACTACCACTCACTTGCAACCCAGTTACAATTAATTTTGTGGTCATGCAAGTTTGTATTATTTTTTTATGTTAATATTAATTTTTTTAATATTTAATATTTTTAATATTTATTTGCAATATTAAAACTTTTTAAATTACCAAATAGTTAATTTTGTGATCAACTTTTTTATTGCGACTTACACATTACGACAACCAAACACCGTAAAATACAATATACTTTCCCACTTACAACTTTATATTACCAATCAAACACCGTAAAACTTACATGCATGTAACTCATTTACAACTGTAAATGACTTTACCAATTACGACTTACGAATTACGACCAATTAAGACAACCAAACAGACCATAGACAAGTCACAAGCCCTCAAACCATCAGAAGAGTCCCTACATTTCTTCAGAGAGTAATGTTATTTGTACTATTTTTTTATACTATATTATACTGCTACTCTATAAATTGTGGATCACACTAGCAATTAATGTGAGTGAGTGCCACAATTCATGAAGATATGACCGACAATTCATAGAGTAGTAGTATAACATAACATAAAAAAGAAAATAATACAAATAGCATTACTCTTCTTCCGAGCATAAGTGATGAATGAATTATCCGCGTTGCCCTTCTTGGGAAGAGGAAGAAGACCTGCCCCAAAAAATCTACAAAAAATAAGGACATAGTCAAATAAATCAATAGAAGACCCAGCTTTATAATTAAAAATTCTATTATCCCTCTCATTCCATAAAACCCACACCATAGCCATCATAAGCATATCCCATAACATAAGATTTCTCTTCGTAATAAACTTTCTTCTCCAATTAGTCCACCAATCAATCAGAAAATTAGGTTTTCTCCTAACATGAAATATTCAAAAAAAAAAAGTTCCAAAATACATCAAGATTAGCATAAGAAATAAACAAATGATTAGCAATCTCCTCATGTCAATTACAAAAAATGCAAATGGATTGAACAACTATTTTCTTCTTTTCCAAATCATCCACAGTTAACAACTTATTTTTGGACAACTAACCAAACTAAAATCCCTACTTTTCCAAATAACAATAATAACTGGGTAAGCATGCAGATAGGAGAGAGCCATGCAGAAGGATGGGAAGCGACAACGAATAAAATCTAAATGCCAGTGACACCATGAAGTTGTCTGCAGCTGAGAAACCAGTGCAGGGCTCATCAATTTCCACATACAGAACCTGGGATTGATCACCCAACATCTTTATCACCATGCAACATTTCAAAGCTCCCAGTGGATGAAAATATTAACTGGAAAGCAACAGAAGAGAACTGTCCTCTCTTGATATGTAAGAGAAGGTTGAGATAAAGAGGAAAGAGCAGAAAAACAGCAGTCAAAACCACGAGCAGCAAGAAAATCACAGGAAAGCAATGGCTTGTATGAGCACCCAGCGTTCGTGCCTTGCTTTTTCTTGGCAACAAATGCCATATCCAACCTTCATGGCTTCGAGTTCCCAAACTCCTTTTCCCTTCTCGTCCGAACCTGGAAGTTTCTATTGTTTAGTTCATAAAATTGCAGCAAACCTGTAGGTAGAACTTGAAAGTGGATCCGAATCTTCTCACCTATGGTTTTTGTAGGAAGCAGTCCAATGCATCATGAAGCTTAAATGACTGCATCTTAAAGCCAACCAGTCCCTAAGCTGCCAAATTATCTCTTAAACTTTTTGCTGCATGTAAATGAAACTATGTAGATTCGGAAAATTCACTAAGTTGAAACTAGAGGCAATAGCATGCAAATCAGATTATAGACCGGAGATCCCCAAACAAAGAAAGGGTAACTTACAGAAAAGCCACTTCAAATTTGATGGAGAGCGGAAAAAACTTAACAGCATCAACATCGTCATCATCTTCGCCATCATAACAATTCCACACAGAGAAGGAACCCACACAAACAGAAATCTAAATGGACCAGCAAGTGGAACTTGCAACAGCAAAATTCAGATATGTCTGAGGGAAAAATGAGGTTCAGATATGCTACTTTAATCATGCAGCAATAAACAGCTCTCTTTTGGGGTTTTGCAATTTTTTCTTCTCTTTTTTTTCCCCCTCTTTTGCAGAGTGTATGGAGAAGAATTACTTTATATGATGGAGACGAGAAAAAGAAAGTTAAGGGAAATGGCCAACAGAGCAGAAATATGAGGAAAGTAAGTCAGTAGCACAGATTCAATACACACGCATAGGAGTTTGGAACCGTAGCCCTGGATCATCTGTTAGATAGATCTAAGGAAGAGGCTCAGAAATGCCAAATTAATCTAACATCAAAGTAAATAAAAAATGCTACAAAAATTCTCTTTTTTCTCTAACAAGTAACCAAATGGCTGCAGACTGGTTGCCTGCACATTAGCTGATTAGCAGGCCATCCGAGCTTGCCACACCATTTTTTATCCTTAACAAATCATAGAATTTGAAGCTTTTTTGCAGATCATCATCGCCTCTGAATTATCTCGCAAGTAAAAAAAAAAAAAAAAACACCACTTTGTTTTTGGAATTCTGCGTGTTTGGTTGCAAGGAAGTGGGCGGAAGTAAGGAAATGGGGAAGTATAATTGCTCACTTCCCTATCTAACCAAACACCGGAAAAGGAAAATAAGAAAAACCCCTTTTCCTTCTCTCTTTTCTCTTTTACACAACCATTTCCTCACTTTCAGAGTGCTACAATTAATTTTGTGGTCATGTAAATCTCATTTGTAATAAGTTGTAGCACAAAACATTAATTTTTTATCATGTAAATCTCACTTACATTCTAATTACAGTCTATTTTTTATTTTTCTTAATTAATTTTTATTTTAATATTATTTTGTGGTTAACTTTGTGGTCAATTTTTTCACTTCCACATCCACATTACCATCCAAACACCAGAAAAGACATAACATTTTTCAAACCACACTTCCCAACAACATCCAAACACCGGAAAACTTACTTACCAATTTTCAAGTTCCAAAGGGAGCTATTACCATTTTCCTCACTTCTTCACTTCCTCACTTCCACCCTTAACCAAACAGGCCCGAGTTGCCGGTCCAATTTGAAACAAAAATTCCTAAAATAGAGCATATAACCCCTTGAAATCTCTATATAAGAAAGAAAACAGAATCACTGAGAAAGAAGACAGAATCACTGAGATGATTGGAGATCTCAAGAGAAAAAGGATACATTGCATTTGAAGAAGAAATTAAGAACTGAACATAATCATTCTAACAATGCCATAAACAAAAAATATCTATGGAGACCCTTACCATTGAAAAAAGATGAAGAAATGCCAGCCAACCTCTGAACACAGGTGGCGGCAAGGATCCATGAAACTGCAAAATACCGACCCATGCCAGCTGGGGTGCAAACGGATGTCAATATATCTGATCCAATTCAACCCATATCAGCATCAATTACGGATACAGATATGAGATGCCCTTACTGGACCATATCCATCTCCGTATACGTATCCATGACTGGAAAATTTGATGTGTTGGATTTTTTGAATTAAAATAAAGGGAAAAGCTTTCATTTCAAAATTTATTTTACCAAGTCAACTTTGACCAAATCTCAGGATTTAAATCAGTTGAGAAAATATCTCAACTGCTTGGATTTTCTGTTGGAGTTGTTACAACTTGGATTCTAAAGTTATAAATAGACCCCCTCACTCCAATAGCAAGAGACAACTCATTTTCTCTCTTTTTCATCTTAAAAGAAAACATGAAGCCTACTCTTCATGAGAATGCTCTTCATGTTAAAGAATTTTTTTTATCTTCATTTTCTGGGCAACTTCTTCATTTGAGCACTGAGTGCTGGTGAATCTGGGGGATCCTTTACCGCTAGGGACAAGGTCGATTCAACGTCTAGATAAGGAGACGGACTTTTAATCTTTTAGGGCAGCGATATCGCGACTGCATTCCCAGGCCAGATTCCTTTTGTTTTATTTTAAACTAGAATTGTTTTTTATCTTAATTTAATTTTTGTAAGAATATTGCATGTTTTAGAAAATAGTACAAAATTTTCACAATCTAAAGGATCAAAATATTACATACTTTCTTCTATTTCATTCAATTTATTTTCTATTTCATGCAAACTAATTGAATTTAGAATACAACAGTTAATAAATTCAGATCCGAATGATTGTATTTGCATTCTGAATACTTCTAATGCCAGCCTTTTTCACTCTATATATGTATGGTATTTATGATTTAATAGTACATGACAGCTTTTGTATATAATAACAGTTTTGATGATGTTAATGGACATCTAACCAAATGTGTGTTATGTTCACACCTCAATTTTTTGCCTAATTCTTAGTTATTCACTGTGATATCAGTTTTAATTCTTTAACAATTTTTAGAAGGACATGCTTATAAAAGACACTAGTTTGAGGTATTTTTAATTAAATTGGTGTGTTTAATTCCTTATTGAATTCTCTGCCATCACATGCTGCGCTTTCTTTAGTTTATGTTTATGCAAACACAATTCTGGAACAATATTATTCAAAGCCAATTGACAATTATTTACTTATGCTATGTTGTATTAAGTTTTCTACTGTCAATTCTAATCTTACTATTAATTTTACTATACAAGCATTGTCTTCATGACTTGCTATTAAGTTTGCTAATGTACTAAATTTCATGTATGTCTTGAAATTCACCTTTCTTGTTGATGTATCTTTTGATTAATAATTTTGCTTAATTAATCTATCATCATATTGTTTTCTTTTGAGTATCGCTATTGGTTTCAAATTAACTAAAAATAAAATAAAATAATTAATAAAAAATGGTCTGAGAACTTAAGGTCTGTAACTGTTAGGGATTCTGTATAATAAAATAGCAGTCTAAGTAAGTATATCTTATATAACCATGATCTTTTTTCTTTAATTTTATTGCTTAAACTTCAGCAAATAGTTTTTATTTATCTAAAATTCTTGAAAGTTTAAGTTTGGTTAATGTTAAAAATTAGAAAGTTCACACATACCCAACTGCAATAGAAACTAACAAGAGGAAGAGTTCTGATAGCTGCACATTAATACCTTTTAATATTCATCAAAGGAGAGAAATGACTTGGTTTAATCTTTGTTCTACTGAATAGCATGTGAATCATAGTTTTCTTATTATCATAGTTTATTACTCTTCATTACATAGTAAACTGAATTTTGTATGAATATTCTTTATAGAAATTTTTATATAACCCCAGATAAACATTATCCGACTACTAATTAGATTTGCGTTGTTTAAAATTTATGTTACTAATTATGAGAAATTATTTGTTTGGCTACTTGGCCTAATGCTCAGACTTATTCTCTTTATTGTTCCTAGTTAATCTCATTTATTTCATCGCTAGTTACCTAATTATATAACCTTACCTTGTTATATAGCTTCATTAATTTACCATAATTTAACCAATTTGTCAGTTTATAAATTTATTGGATCCTATTAACATTAGAATTAAATGATATTGATTACTATTTTAGATGCTATTGAATTCCTCTTGTTATCTCAGTTTGTAAACAAAATGAACAAATCCATATGTCTTTGCAACAAACACCCTTTCTTGTTTTAGAATTTATATATTTGCACTACACCTCTAGACTTGCATGCTTTATTTTCAATTTACTGAATGGATAAATTCTAATACTTTATTCTTTTATTTGTTGCTTCATGCATTGGATAAAGACACATTGAACACTTCATCTAAAGAGTTGTCAACTTTTTATATTATACATGTTAATTTTGTGCTTAAATTGCATGTTATAATTAGTTTGAGTTTCTTTAAAATATTTTGCTACCCTTGTATTGAATTCTAACATACTTTGTTATATCCAGTTAGATTATATTGTTTCCACAAATTGAAACTAAATAAGATTCCCTACTTCCTTTTCTTTTGCATATCCTAATTTAAAAGCTACCAATATAAACTTGTATTTTGACATTTTAAATATTATGAACACAAAAACAGGGTAGAAATCTTTCTATCATTTGGCAAACCTAAAGTACAACAATATTTATTTGTACACTCTTAATGTAATTGAATAGACACAAACTTTTGAGTATCTTTAAATCATAGGATAAGAAAATTAAAAGGTAAATCATTTCCTCAAAATTTTGTACAATTAGTGTTTAACAAAGGAAGGGTACTCAAATGTGGTTCTGCTATTAAGGAACGCCAAGAGCGGAAAACACTCCCACCTGAGTTACGCCGACCTAACCAATTAGACTAATAAAATTGAGGTTTGACAAACTTAATGATTCTAAGATCTTTTATTAAATATATCATCAGCCTTTTGTTCACCATAACTTTAAAAGTGATGTTTAGGTTATAACCTTAAACTTTACCATCATTTAGACATACTTGAATCTATCTAGGATACCCCTAATTACAAATTCGAGATGGTTCGAGTTTTATCTATCTTTCATATTTGTATCTGATGTAAATAATGATCGAACCTAGAATTGGAATCTTAGCCATATACAGATAATGAATAGCCAAGTGCGGTTTTGCCTCCCATCTAACTTTAATTGGGATCTAATAAAGCTAGATTGCCTAAAATGAATACTATTTCTACAATGTAATATTATAATTGAGATGAAGAGTCTACTTCCTAATCTCATTATTATTTTGGATATTACCCTTACTTATATTATCAAGTTTGAATTTGGCCCTATTTAGATTTTTAAAATCAGATTTTAATTTTGACTTTACAAACTATAATTTTCCTCTAACTAAGTTTAAAGATAAATTAATATCTATTTTGATATTTTCAAATATAGTTTTATTGTCGAGAATTGGTCGGGATTCTTGGTTACAATTTTAAATCAGATTCTAATTACATTTCTTAAATTTGAAAGTTTATATTTTAATATCTAGAGTAATGAAATATTTTTTTTTAATTACCTTATAAGTAAAATATTCTCATTTCACACTACTAACTTTTATTCAATGATATATTTATTATTCGAATTATATTAAGCAAGGTTCTAAATATCGGATATCGGGATAGTATCGGATGGGGGTTTTTCATATCGAATATCGGATATCGGGGGAGATATCGGGGATACGCGCACATATTCGGGCGTTCATATTAGACACTATATATAATGAATACTGATAACTAAAAGTTGGTTTAGTGTCATAGATATCTACCTAATAAAAATAATGTAATATGCATGCAAAGACAATAAAAAATAATGTAAATTGCATGCAGTCGTGCAATAAATAAGTTATTTCATATCGGACGATATATCGGGTGATTTATCGGCTGATATCGGGCAATTTATCGGCCGATATTTCAGATATCGATCATTTTTTGCTGCAAACGATATGGCAAACGATTTCTCCATATCGTATCGGCAGCAGGCGAAAAAGGAGATATCGGACGATATCTCGGCCGCACTCGGATGATATTTAAACAGGGATATTAAGTTAAAATGTCATATGTTGATGTAACTTATTATACTTATTAAAAATATATTCATAACTAAAAAATTTATACACCTCTTATTTAAGTGTTTTCATGATTTAACTATGAGAATATTCTTATAGTTGCAGAAAATATTAAAACTTAAAAAATTTATTCATGAAATTATGTGTGTGTGTATTGAAATTATAAGTGCATCATTTTATAGTAAAATATATTGAACGATTGCTATATTTTACATAATCATGCCTACAACATTTCTTTAAAAGAGTTTACTTCTTTAGAAAGAATATTATAATTCTCGTTGTTAATTAAATTATGAATAATTTTCAAAATCATTTAAATTATTTTGAAGATTTAAATGTGATATTTTTCAAAACTAACGATCTATAATGCATACATTATATGCATGTATTATTTGTGAAAGCATGAACATTTGCATGTACAAAAAAAATTATATTCTATATCCTAATCACTAAGTTAAGACAATGGTGATTTTTTAAGATGTAAATTCAGATACTATTAATAATATAAATGGCAAGACAAATTAGGATGTTTTACTATCTGGCAAGAAACCAATTTGCAGCTATCTTATAAGATATCAAAATCTCTGTGATCATCAATGTCTTAATAAGTGAATAAAATGGATAATAAATATTTTCCTCTAGTACATGTATAGTTCTTAATGTTTTGATCAAGTATATGCTTAAACTATTTTTTCAGATATATCTGAATTACATGTTAATACTTAAACTTTGACTCTAAGTGTGCCACTCTATGACATTTGACATACATAAATTTCTTGACTATTCTTTAGCATATATATACATATACACCTTAAATATTTGATAGTCAAATACAATGTATATATGTTTGATCATAAACCATTATGGTATAATTTATTCCTCTTCGAACTAAGGCTACAAGAAAACTTTATAACTATCTTATGATTCCTAATGGGGGACTCTTGACAATTACCCAAAAACTTTATAAGTCTAATAAAGGTGTCAAAAGTCATAATAATGTGATCATGAAGAGTTAAATCTCTGACTGTCGACACTTGAAAATAAAAGCTGTTAAGCCATTTGTCTGACCCTGAAAAACAAAAATCATTCTGACTAAGGGTTTTTCTAGGAGTATAGTCCTAATTTCATCGAGGGAGATGAGGTTAAGCCCATAATAGTTCACGACAGCGGGAACCCAACCTACTTGATTTGAGCTGGTTCCATGAGAAAAGGTTCAATGTGGTAGTAACAAGTTGGACTGGTGATACTTGTGTAGAGCATCAACCCGGAATATATTTATATCATATACGTAGCGTTATAGCTACTACCCCTTCTCTATGGTGATGATGCTCTTATGATACAGCTAGGTAAGAATGAGTTAAACTCTAAATAAGTCCAACACATATAG